>OX457034.1:19833476-19932871 GCA_949752745.1 Protula sp. h YS-2021 | reverse complement strand
ATGTTCAACATGTTCAACATGTTCAACATGTTGTTGTTCAACATGTTGTTCAACATGTTGTTGTTCAACATGTTGTTCAACATGTTCAACAAGTTGTATATAAAGCTATGTTTAAAGACTTTCTCATCATTTGAATAGTGTAGGTTGAACCGAAAGGATGTATAAATGCAACATTTGTTCGAAATCTTACAATTGGCCACAAAGTCTTAAAAGACACTTAAAGATTGCTCACACTTCAGAAGTGGATGAAGAATCGGATATGGAAAACCCTGTAAAACTACCTTTCACGGAAACTTTAGATGAGTCTTCTATGGAAAGTCAAAACGTCAACATGGCTGAAAAGAATGCACATGCTTGTACAGAATGTGGTGCATTATACAACAGCGAAGAAGCTTTGCTCAAACATATGGAGCAGTGTGCCGAGGAGGCTGATGACAGGAGTTCTGAAAGTGAGTCAGAAACAGACTCTGAAAGTGAGTCAGAAATAGACTCTGTTTGGCATGATATGGTTCAAGAAGTCTACGATGACTATGATAACATATTTCAAGAAAAGGTTTTAGAATATGAAGAACAAGGACTTGAAGATGCGCGTGAAATAGCAAGTTATGACCTTCGACCCATTTATAAGCATGGACTAAAACAACTGTTTATGAGACTGTTCAACTATACCTAGCGTCTACAACAAAGCCAACATTATCAAAAGATTTTAGAGGACTTTAATTACTTTGTTGATGAAAAACATTATAAGTATTCAAAGGCATTAAAGGCGGCTATAAGGAAGAACAATGCATTCTTTGAAGAGCTACTAGATATGGAGGAGGAGGAGGAGGAGGATGGTAGCAGTGACGAAGAAAGTGGCATGGACAGTGAACAGAGTGAAACAGATGCAGAAAAATAGACTTATTTGACTAAACTTTATAATAAAGACTTTATAAATGTTGTAATATTTTATTAAGTTAAGCGTTGTGTATTAATATATGTCTTGCTTTGCAACATATAAAGTCGTAAGGTTCCTGGCACGGTTTTAATTGACCCGTAAACCATATATCATATATTAGGTATTATAGTTAATTTTGTATTATTATGTATTATATTCAAGAATTGTATTATTATGTATTATATTCAAGTATTGTTTTATTATGTATTATATCCAAGTATTGTTTTATTATGTATTATATCCAAGTATTGTATGAGAAAAATAAAAAGTTGAAAAGTATCATATGTGTTTCTTTTATTAAATATTACAAATATGTACAATTATGATAAAAACAAAACTATTTCAAATACATATTATGCTAATACATGTACCCACTCATAAGAACTTAAATTGATAAGTTTACACATGTTATAAAAACTAACTTTACATCAACATAGATAATGTTAACTCATTTCATAGTCATACTGTTACAATTGCATACAGTTACATATGACTTTCTACTCAACCATCTTCTGACAGTCACTGCATTTATACAGGTCCATTTTCTGAAGCATGAGATCCACTGACGTCATTTGCTTCTTCAACATGTGCCAGTCTTTCAATGACAACAAAATTCCCTTCTTGGTAGGATATAACCTCCCAGATGCATGATTCGTAATATATTTACGAATGTTAACCATCACTTTCTGTTGATAATTCACCAATTTAATATATGTTTCTCCATTAATGGGTATCATAACCGGTGAATCGTCTACACGCATCTTCTTCATAGTGGTATCAGCTTTACGCTCCGGTTCTCGCTTCACATTAGGCTCTGTCGTATTTTTTCGCATTTTACACGGCGGCGTCATAGCTGGTAACTCATCTCTTTTTATCTTTCTAAGATGTGGTCGCTTTTGACGCTGCTGACGTGACTTCGCCTTAGACTTTACCATGGGCATTGCCTTAGACTTTGCTGTAGGTATTGTCTCAGGCTTTGCTATAAAATTTTCTGCAGGCATTGCCATAGATGGTAGTTGTTGTTCACTCACTGCAGACATGTTCACTCATCAGTATCTTGATACAGAATGTGCGTTATGTCTGAGGGTAGGTACCTTTTATGCTCTATAGGGAGCTGCCACACTCGAGGTTGGACACACTATGTCCTAAAATGTTTAGAAATAATTTTACCATATGCGACTTTGCAGCCAATTGTAAGATTTCGAACAAATGTTGCATGTATACATTCTTTCGGTTCAGCCTACACTATTCAAATGATGAGAAAGTCTTTAAACATAGCTCTATATACAACTTGTTGAACAACATGTTGAACAACAACATGTTGAACATGTTGAACAACTTGTTGAACATGTTGAACAAGTTGAACATGTTGAACTTGTTGAACTTGTTGAACATGTTGAACATGTTGAACATGTTGAACTTGTTGAACATGTTGAACATGTTGAACTTGTTGAACATGTTGAACATGTTGAACATGTTGAACATGTTGAACATGTTGAACAATTTGTTGAACAATACCACGACGTAATATCTTTCAAAAATTATTCGAACACGTGTTTTGAATGGGCTTGCCATTCGAACACGTCTTTAAAATGGGCTTGCCATTCGAACACGTCTTTTGAATGGGCGCAGTTTTCCCACATAACTATCCACATTTTCACTTCCCATTTTCCAACAATCAACCAACCAACCAAGTGGTAGAATCGTCTGAAACGTGTAAAAAACTAAATTTGTTAAAGTTGGTCTAGAACCCTGATTTTGACCTTACTACACCATGGTAAAATGTTCAAACTTATTTTATACATCATATGTTGTCAAAAAAACAAAAATTTGTTCAAGTTGGTCTAGAACCCTTATTTTTACCCTACTACACCATGGTAAAATGTTCAAACTTATTTTATACATCATATTTTGTCAAAAAACAAAATTTGTTAAAATTGGTCTAGAACCACCATTTTTCCACTACTATGACTTTAGAATATTCAAATAACTAGCATGCTAAAATGTTCAAACTTATTTTATATATCATATGGTGTTAAAAACTAAATTTGTTAAAGTTGGTCTAGAACCCTTATTTTTACCCTACTACACCATGGTAAAATGTTCAAACTTATTTTATACATCATATTTTGTCAAAAAACAAAATTTGTTAAAGTTGGTCTAGAACCATCATTTTTCCACTACTATGACTTTAGAATATTCAAATAAGTAGCATGCTAAAATGTTCAAACTTATTTTATATATCATATGGTGTTAAAAACTAAATTTGTTAAAGTTGGTCTAGAACCACCATTTTTCCACTACTATAACTTTAGAACATTTAAATAAGTAGCATGCTAAAATGTTCAAACTTATTTTATATATTATATGTTATAAAAACCTACATTTGTTAAATGTGCTTTAGAAGTGTCATTTTCCAACTACTATAACATAAAACATAGAGTTGTGGAAAATCCCATTCCTTCTCAAATTTATTGATCGTTCCCACGCTCTGAATTAGTGCACTCTGAAATTTATTGATCGTTCCCACGGTCTAGGCCTTTGATGTTTTCAAATTTATCGATCGTTCCCACGGTCTAGGCCTTTGATGTTTTCAAATTTATCGATCGTTCCCACGGTCTGAACGAGTGCACTCTGAAATTTTATCGATCGGTTTCCTCCACACTCTGAACGAGTGCACTCTAAAATTTATTGATCGGTTTCCCCACACTCTGTACACATGTATTTATTCCTATGCTGTGTGGTTAGAACCATTGAAATATGACTAATTAAATATTATCATAATAATAGTGAAAATAGACATAGAAATATAGCCATTATGTTAAAAAAAAAAAAAAAAAAAAAAAAAAAAAAAAACAGTCACAGTCACATAATGTCACAGAGTCACATGATGTCACAGTCACATGTTGTCACATAATGTCACAGAGTCATAAAAGTGAACAAAGAACCAAAAAAAAGTTTGCCCCGATGTGGTATCGATCCCGGGACTCTCAGGTTGCTAGCCGTTTGCTCTGCCAAGTGAGCTATCGCGGCTTGACTGTTAAACGATCTGATAATGACATACATACTTGAAACTAATTATGTTCACATAGCAATTACATAGTCATATAGCTATATGACTATGTCCGATACATGCCATGTCTTGGTCCGGGGGGGGGGGGTCCGATACATGTCATGTCTTGGTCCTGGGGGGGGGGTCCGATACATGTCATGTCTTGGTCCTGGGGGGGGTCCGATTCATGTCATGTCTTGGTCCTGGGGGGGGGTCAATTCATGTCATGTCCTGGTCCTGGGGGGGGGGGTCCGATTCATGTCATGTCTTGATCCTGGGGGGGGGGGGTCTTCTAAGATTGAGGACCCATGATATGAAAGTGATGCCCGAGGGCGGGTTCGATCCACCGACCTTCAGATCATGGGTCCGCCTACGGGTCCTCTGCTCACCAACTGAGCCATTCAGGCCAGAAGGTTAATGAGCAGGAAAATATTCCTCATATGCGGTTGGAATCACATCACACATGATTGACAGGTCATGTGACCAATGATGATTGACAGGTCATGTGACTAATGACGTCATGATGATTGACAGGCCACTTAGGGTTATCCTGCTTAGAACTGTCTTAATATGCCATAACATCATGATGACGTCATGATAACGTCATGATAACGTCATAATGACGTCATTATAACGTCATGATGATGACGTCATGAAAACGTCATGATGACGTCATTATGACGTCATTATAACGTCATGATGATGACGCCATTATAACGTCATGATGACGTCATTATAACGTCATCATGATGACGTCATTATAACGTCATCATGACGTCATCATGACGTCATTGAACGGGCGCGCGCTCTTTCGATTACCTGTTTCAAAATACCCATGCGGATTCGAAAACAATCACGTCACTGTTTTCGGAGCCCCATGGGGCTCCGAAAACACCTCGTGACGTCATTATGACGTCCCTTCCTGTTTTCGGAGCCCCCACTTTTATCCTGCTGAAAATCCCATTCCTTCTCAAATTTTTTGATCGTTCCCACGCTCTGAACGAGTGCACTCTAAAATTTATCGATCGGGTTTTCCCCCACACTCTGTACGAGTGCACTCTGAAATTTATCGATCGGGTTTTCCCCCACAATCTGTACGAGTGCACTCTGAAATTTATCGATCGGGTTTTCCCCACAGTGACGTCATTATGACGTCACTGTTTTAGAAACCCCATGGGGCTTCTAAAACACCTCCTGACGTCATTATGACGTCACTTCCTGTTTTAGAAGCCCACTTTTACCCTACTGTTCAAATATTTTGTTGTTTATTGTAGTCCACATTGCGAGGCAGGATAGGAAATAAATTAAGGAACAGCAATGGTCTTTCATTTCCCGTCTGTCACATATATGTTTCTTTTTAACATATCAAAATTTGACACCTTCCCTACATCTGGAGCAGCAATGGTGACCATGTGTCTACATATATCGACCCTTCACACGAACAAAAATAGCAAGAAATATAGGGCATGATCATTTAATTTTCGAGATATTTTTGTATAAAGACTGGCACCCCCACGAAGTGCCCCACCAACGCTAATTTCATTAAAAATTGACAATTTTCATTTCTCTATTTTTTTCCAAGCCAGTGAAGTTACAGTCTTCTATTTTTCTCGCGCACAAATTCCACTTCCCTTCCTTATTAATCTCCCGTTATTTTATTTCTATAGACAAAAACCATCGAAAATCAACACCATTTGCTGTGCAACTACCGTTTTCCAATGTCTCGTTTGTTTATCAAACTACCAGGAAGTAAACAATTGCAGTCCGATTCCATAGCTGTGGCATTATGGGACATATTTCTGTTTTTTTCTGATCTTATTCATGTTTATTTCGTATAACACCGGCTCCTGAATATCTCATGCTTCTCCGCTGTCGTCTGCATGAGTCCGTCAAGTATTTTCGCGATGTCACTGACGTCACTGGCGTCGTCAAAACTCGGCGCCTTTTTCAGAACGTGACAACATTTATGACTTGCTGGTGCCTGATTTTCGAATGAAAGTACATCTGCACTTACAGCGCCTCGGAGGGTTTTCGCTCTGCCCAGGATCACCAATACAGCTCGCTCTTGGATGTATTCGGCATGAACACTGCTGGGCTGCAAGTAGATTGGAAGTTGAACCTCGCCATAGGTCACTGCATTGTTGTCAGGGTTACTCGGTTGTCCATATTGTGTTCTCACAATGATTAACAAGTGGTAACCATGGACACGCAGAGTGATGTCACCAGGGGGTAAATGCGCCACCGATACCTGTAATAAACAAGTTAACAAAATAAACAAGTTGAGAAAATGTCACAATCCAATTCACTACTTAGCTGCAAAGGTCGATAAAGCAACGACATTTTAAATGTCAATGTTAAAGGTTGTTTACATATATATTACATAACGACAACATTTTGGCGGAAGTTATACGTGTAAAACACGTGGGCAAAATGGGCAAGTTAGGTGTATTATGCGTGTATTTTGGCCGCATAAAATACGCATATTTTCCCAAGCAAAAATTTATACGCATTTTACACGTAATTCCACCAATTATTAAACGCTTTTTACACGTGTTTTTCCCTCGGATATTAGACGGATTTTACGCATTTTTTAAACTTATTTTATATGCATTTCATAGTTTGCCCACCAATGTAATGACCCAGATAGCACATGGGAACTATGCATAATATAGGTATTCCCACGTACCCACGCATAAATAATGTGTGTTTTGTTGGGGGAAATTCCCATGTGGTTACGTGGGATTTAGGAGAGTTTGAGACTCCTTCCGATATGTATTATGCACATGAACCTTTATCACTATAGTGCAGTTATAAAGTACTCCATAAATAAATTTTCAGCATAAAAATTTGGGAGGGGTGGTAGAGGTTTCGCAGTAATGGGTGGAGATTACAGAAGGACAAATTATAAGTCTGTGTTTTTGGGGTTTTTTTCTAGGTTGGTTTTTGATTTGATTTTTATTTCAGGGTTCTGTGGATGTGAATTCTATACGTGCAGTCTATATGCGGATTCTATGTGTGGAGGCTGTATGTGGAATCTTTGTGTGGATTCTTTATGTGGATCTTCTGTGTATGGATTCCATATGTGAAGTCTGTATGTGGAGTCTTGTGAAATCTTTATGTAGATTGTATATGTGGATTTCCTATGTATGGATTCTAGATGTGAAGTCTATATGTGGAGTCTTTTGTGGATTCCGTATGTGGAGTCTGTATGTGGATTCTGCATGTGAATATTATGTGTGGATTCTATACCTCGCCATGGAATGTGCTGTTAGCTATGGACTTGAGCGACAGCGGCAGGACCTGGGACTGACGGCCTGACTCCACGCTGCCCCTGCTCTCTCCCCTGCAGCTCTGCTGGCTCTTTTTAAATAACCACCAAGGCGTCGATTTGCTTGTCTGGCTACTGTCATGTTGAACCGTGACGTGTCGTGACGTAGAGACTGGAAGCGTGTCTGGAGACTGCGTGCTGTAAGGCATTCTTTCTGTCCGGCTTTGGATTAAACTTCTCAAATTCTCCCGCAAGAGCTTCCATTTCTTCCCGCCACGGTATTGCTGTTTCGACTGAGGGCTAAGCGCATCGCCTGGAGACAGTGGTGTGCGACTACTCATCGCGAGCGTCGAAACGGGAAAAAGATTTCTGTCATCTACAAAAAAAAAAAAAAAGAAAAAAAAAAAAAAGAAAGATGACAGCTTGAAAATATGTCTTATTTTCTCTAAATCAATCCACATAACATTTTCGTATTTATTAAGCAAATATTGATACAAGTTCTTTGACAGTAAAAATTAATTTTTTGATAACATATATTAATTTTCGGCATCTGTAATAATTTTTTTCTTTAAATTAATTTCAGAAACATATCAAAAACATATTTTGATATCTCTAAATGAATGTGTGATATAAAAACCTTTTTTTATTTTATTTATTTATTTTTGCTGTCTCTAAATATTTTTGATTTCAAAAATTATATTTTGATAGCACTATAAATACTTAAAGATATCCAACATATTAATTGTTGATGAATTAGATCCAACCATCATGATGTCGCTCTCATCTTTTCTTTTGGCAAAGTTGTAATTTTTTTATTATTTTTTTATGAGCAGCTCCATGGATGTAAACATTTCTAACTTATGAATGCTCCAGTTTTATGTCGATTAAACTGAGGTTAAACCAAAGCCTTAGCGTTCTTAATACCACAGTTATACTAAATAAATACCCAAATAGTACTCAACTGTTCCATTAATACTCAATAAATACTCCGTCAGCACTCAATGGATACCTCAATAGTACTAAATAAATACTCCTTAGTACTCAATAAATACTTCAAAAATACTCAATAAATACTCAATTAATACTCACTGAATACCTCAACTGTACTCAATATCTCAATAGTACTAAATAAATGCTCCATTAGTACTCAATAAATACTCCGTTAGTGCTCAATAAATACCTCAAAAGTACTCAATAAATACTCAATTAGTACTCAATGAATACCTCAACTGTACTCAATAAATACCTCAATAGTACTCAATAAATACTCTAGTAGTGCTTAATAAATACTCTGTTAGTACTCAATAAATACCTTAAAAGTACTCAAAAAATACTCGATTAGTACTCAATAAATGCCTCAAAAGTACTTAGTAAATAAATACTCAATTAGTACTCAATGGATACCTCAAAAGTACTCAATAACTACCTCAGTAGTACTCAATAAATACTTTATTAGTGCTTTATAAATACTCCGTTAGTACTCAATAAATACCTTAAAAGTACTAAAAAATACTCAATTAGTACTCAATTAATGCCTCAAAAGTACTTAATAAATAAATACTCAATTAGTACTCAATAAATACCTCAAAAGTACTCAATAACTACCTCAATAGTACTCAATAAATACTCTATTAGTGCTTAATAAATACTCCGGTAGTACTCAATTAATACCTTAAATTCCTTAAAAGTACTCAATAAATACTCCGTTAGTACTCAATAAATACCTCAAAAGTACTTAATAAATAAATACTCAATTAGTACTAAATGAATACCTCAACTATGCTCAATAACTACCGCAGTAGTACTCAATAAATACTCTATTAGTGCTTAATAAATACTCCATTAATACTCAGTAAATATCTGAATAGTACTCAATAAATATACCATTAGCACTGGAAACCTGCGCCTTATCTGACCGCACAGCTCGTCCAGGGGTGTCGTTCGTACTCTTGTCTTGTACCAGCGGGGACGCGATTGTGACGTCACAGACAATGCCTGAACGTTTCTTCGTGCCCTGGTAGTATTGATTGGACAGCGGATAAAGCAAGTGTCCTTGAGAATTGTCACGTGATTCCTCCCTACGGCACGTGATTGGTTGGTACTTGCTATTCTCAGTTTTGGGAATATTTTCACCTTTTTTATCTGGAAATGCAACAGCGTGATATAGGATTAGAAATGCTATCAAAAGTTTTCCGGGGCAGGGCGGGGGGGGGGGCGTGGGGCGTGGGAGGGGGTGGCACTTGATATCATATGTTACCATGTGTACCCCCCTACCCCCGTAAAAACAACATAGAAAAAGGGCATAAGCAGCTCTAGTTTACGGATCGTTTGAAAATGTCTTGACTCCTACAGTATCAATTGACATATACCCCACGGCGTAGTAATATATTTAATCTTTAGATTGATTTTCGTTGCCGAAAAACCAGCGCTTACTTAACGTCTCTGGCGCAACTTTGCATATATTTATTAAAATCGACGATTGATGTAGACGTCGCTAAAGTGATCCGTTGTTGTCTAACGGCCGACCTCTACGGCGGTTCGGACTGTTGTGTATAATACCCTTTCACTCCATAGACCCACTGGGGATTCCACGCAAAATAGTACTCGTAAAGGAGGGGAATAAGTTTTTAAAAAGCCACTTAAATACAGATTTCAGTGACTTGGACAATCATCTGTACCCTTTTCACCAATGTGCAGGAATGCTTAACATCAAGAGATGCACAGTACGGCTAGAAAGATAGGGGTCTAGGACAATCCCCCCCCCAGACAACTCCCCCCCAGACAACTCCCCCCCGACAATTCCCCTCCGAACAATTCCCCCCGTAGGACAATTCCCCCCGAGGACTATTCCCCCACCCCCCCCCCCCCGAACTTAATTTTTATTTTTATTTTACTTTGAATGCCAAAATAAAAAATAAAACAACCAGATATCATTGCTTTATTTGTAAAATACCTTAAAATCAAAAATGCAAAATTCTTCTGTCTGGAACGAGAGTCTTTTCTGCCATTTAAAACCTGATGTTGTGGGCAATTAAACGCAAAAGGCAACAGTCTGTCGGTTATCGAAATAGCGGACTATTTGGTGGTAGCTCGGGCAAGTGACCGCCCATAATTTGACCAGGTGCACAGCGAACATTGCGGCGGATCCAACCGATGTACACGTAAAAAACCAACGACTCCGGAATTTCCAGCTTTGATTCGTTTTTGCTGGCCTGTTCCCAAAGATAGAACTATCCATCCGCTCTGTGTTTATGCATAACAAATTGATCTCCTCAGAGGTCAGCTGTTTTATAACAACGACAAAATGGTAGGATTGCAAAACAAAAATATAATACAAGAAAATAAAATAAAATAAATGTAAATTAAATAGGAAATTTAAGCCTGGTACTCGGCTTACAGGATATTCATAAACAGAACTTCTTTAAAAACAAAAGGTCAGAACTCACGTGCCGGCCGATCGCCATGATCACATTGGTAAGCACAGACTTGTTTGTAGATGTTCTTTGTTGAACTTGCAATGCTTTCGCCTATTTGCTCCAATAGTGTCTCCATATTAACGGTTGTTTTAGGTTTTCCGACTTGTGTCATATATATATATATATATATATATACATACATCAATCAGTCTAAATTAGTCCGTAAGAAAGACGGTGGTTATATGTATAATTCCTCTTATAATTGGTTAAAGCAAAATGATTGGTCCGTAATAGTGACGTCTTATTTGATCATAAACAATTGTATTTATTGACTGTGCTGATGTGATTGTTGAGAACGGCTAATTATCTATGCCCTGGAAACGAAAATTTGTTAATTTGTTAATAACAATAAACGCCATTGTTTTGTGATTAAGTGCGTGAAATATCACGAGCATGCGCAAATAAGACCCGGGGGCCCCCATGCAGCCACAGAGTGAAATCAGTTTTGAGCAACGATGGAAAGCCTCGGCGGGCAGCTGTTTCAGTTTCAAATTCCCGGTGATCTTTATGTTGTTCTATGTTATTGACTGTTTTTCTGTTTTATTGACTGCTGTTCTATGTTATTGACTGTTGTTCTATGTTATTGAATGTTGTTCGATGTTATTGACTGTTTTTCTGTGTTATTGAATGTTGTTCTATGTTATTGACTGTTATTCTGTGTTATTGACTGTTGTTCTATGTTACTGACTGTTATTCTGTTTAATTGACTGTTGTTTTATGTTATTGACTGTTATTCTGTGTTATTGACTGTTGTTCTATCTTATTGACTGTTATTCTGTGTTATTGATTGACTGTTGTTCTATGTTATTGACTGTTATTCTGTGTTATTGACTGCTGTTCTATGTTATTGACTGTTATTCTGTGTTATTGATTGTTGTTCTATGTTATTGACTGTTATTCTGTTATTGACTTTTGTTCTATGGAAATGATTGCTGTTCCATGTTGTTGGTGTTGTTCTATCGTGATAAGTATTGTTCTATGTTATTGATTACTGCTCTTTATTCTTTGGCTGTAGATCTCTGTTGTCTGTTATTCTATGTTATTGGCTGTTGTTCTATGTTAATGATTTGGTATTCTATGTTACTGATGCGTTGATCTTGTGTTTAATTAATAGATCTGCTTTAGGAGATTTTTGAAACTTAAAGATATTTGTTGCAAAATATATTTAGGGTGGGGGCCGTTCATACTCGTGCCACCAGTACTACAGATCTGTGTTAAGTGAGTTTTTACATATTTTGGGCGGGGCGTTGTACTTGTACCAGCACTGCTACATCTCCGAGGAGTTGTTTAGGTCAGCCCACATGTTCGTGTTGTTTTTTCTAGTCTTTGTGTTAGAAGAACAAGAGGTTATTTCACGCTCAAACTTATTATTCATCATGTTTCCAACGAGATGGAAATGCCATGTACTTATCACGTATTATGTTATTTTACGTTTTGTCTTGTTTCTGCGTTAAAATCCATATGCTGTTATGCATAAAATAACCGTATTGGCGATATGTGCACAATCGCCATTTTTGGTTTCACTTGTTAAGGCCAAGTGTACCGGAATTTGTATGGAATGACGTTTTCACATTTATTAGGGAATTATTGATATCAAGAATTAATTTTTTATCTAAAAAAATCCATATTTTGATATCAAGAATTAATTTTTGCTATCTTTAATTGTTTTTTTTTGATATCCTTAAATATATTCTTGATCTCAAAAACAATTTTTGAAATCAAGAAATATTTAGAGATATCAAGAAATATTTATTGTTATCAAAAACGATTTAATGATATCTATAATTGTTTTTTGAGATCAAAAATTCAATTCTTGATAGCAAAAATTAAATATTTGAGAGCAAAATATCAATTTTGAGCTCAATAATTCATTATTGATATCAAAAATTTATTTCAGATATCATTATTTCACACTGATACTTTTTTAATTTGTATTTTGAAATCTGCAAGCGATTTTTCATCTCAAATAAAAAATTCAGAAACACACATCTGTAAATAAATAATGCCTGGCCCTTATATACAGAATCTTTCTTTTAAATTTTTTACTGTACAAAAAAGAATTCTTGAGATCAAAAATTGTGTTGTTATTATTGATCGCAATAATTCAAGTTTTCATCTCCAAAATTTAATTGACGATTGGTTATATTTTATGTAAATGTGTGTCTCCCTAAAGATTTTTAAGTTTGTAAAATTGATTTTTTGATCTCAAAAATAAATTTTGGACATCTAAAATTCATTTATTGATAGCAAAATATAAATTATTGAGATCTGCATTGATTTATTGATATCTTCAATTATATTTTGATATCAAAAATAAACATTAAATTTTAAAACGGCATTCCATAAATTTGTTACTTATTTTGAGTCAGCATAAAGTATTATTAACCAAGTAGGACGTACATATATGGGCAATAACATATTCATGTGCACTTGTCATGAGTTATTGTATACTTTATCACATGACATCGTTATAGTTTTTGGTTATAAATAAATTGCAATATCCACCAATCTTTGCGTTCTGGTCAACATGCAAGACCTTACGAGTTCCATTTCTTAATAAAAAAATATCGGTTTTTTGCTCACATTTTGATCATAAAAAGTGAAAACAAAGGCGAAAACCAAAAAAACAGGTGCACATATTCAGATCAAGTACTGCATATGTGCCAATTTTGTAGTCCTAGGGTCTTTACGATCAGAGGAGTAGTACAGACAAAATTACGGAATATTAGAGAGAGTGAGAGAGTGAGAGAGAACAACAGGGAGAGAGAGAAAGAGAGAGAGAGAAAGAGAGAGAGAGAGAGAGAGAGAGAGAGAGAGATGGGGGGAGAGAGAGAGAGAAAGAGGGAGAGAGAGTCCCAGACATTGGGCCAATCAGATCAAGTACCACAAGTAAATTAGGTAGTCCTAGGACAAATATGGTCAGAGGAGGAGTAAAGATAAAATGATGACCCATTAAAGAGAAAAAAGGTCCGAAACATTGACCCCGTACAGCTTTCGTATACTCTCTGGAAGTCTTCGACTTGCCAAGTGTTAATGACTTGTTGCCCTTTTTACATGTCTTTGATATCCCGTAATTCACTAAACTCATTATTTACAGTCAACAAAATGTCCTGTTGTTAACACTCAAACACTTCATAGTATTAAATGTAGTGATGTCAGTCCCATGCACAAGAGGCGTCAGTCACACACACACACACACACACACACACACACACACACACACACACACGAAGTATGTGACCTCAGTCACACACACAAGAGATATACATTCTAAAAGCACAATATGATCCACAACTGATTATTGACATTGCGAGATAATGGCAAAAATAAAGTGTAAGTGTTGACTGTTTTCAAGACAGACGTTATTTTTGATTCTTTAATTTTCTTATAATTTGAAAATGCTCATAAAAAACCGACTCAGACTTTGGATCCTCATAAAAACTCACATTGGAACCAGTTTATAGTAAGAGCTTTCATTCTGTTACAAGATACAGACCACAATGAGGATATGCACATAAACGAAAAACAATGAAGAGATGCACACAAATGAAAAACAATGAGGAGATGCACACAGGCGAAAAACAGTGAGGAGATGCACACAAAGGAAAAACAGTGAGGAGATGCACACAAACGAAAAACAGTGAGGAGATGCACACAAAGGAAAAACAATGAGGAGATGCATACAAACAAAAAACAATGAGGAGATGCACACACACGAAAAATAATGAGGAGATAATTCTACTTAATTTCAAATTTGAGTACAATAGTCATGCATAATTAAACAATGGATGTTTTTGTAAAAATAATCGAAACTTAAGTATAAAAACAGTTGAAACATTCTTTTTCTTAAAATTTTTAATATATCACGTGACATTGATTGGCGTTATCAGAAGCACTGTGCGCAATGACGTTCATTTGTATGTTTATTAGTATCTTGATGAGAGTAGCTGAATTGCTACTATTCATTTTAAATCACATTCCTACGAATAGCACAATAGCTCCTGCGTTCTGTAAATAAATTAAGAATAGCTTTTGTCTAAAAGAGTCACGCCTTCTGGCAACAAACTGCAATCCACAACCAAAATATTTCGTTTCCAATGTGGTGTGCTCATTTTTATTTGCGAACTGATTTATGATGCACCGACACGTGTGGGAAATAGCCTATTCGAACCTAGTCAGAGATAAAATATGTTTTTGCAGCTCGGCCTTTAAGTGCATGGCTAAGTCCTTAATGGCTAGACTCTATAAGGAAGAAGGCATTCAACTGCGGAAATGAGCTCCATATTCTGTCATAATACGACGTGTGACTACAGATCTTGCCTCCACATGCTGTGGTAAGACGACGTGTGACTACAGATCTTGACTCCACATGCTGTGGTAAGACGACGTGTGACTACAGATCTTGGCTCCACATGCTGTGGTAAGACGACGTGTGACTACAGATCTTGGACAGCAATCATTTTGTTTATGTGTGGCTAGAAACCTAGACTGGCATGTGAGACCTGGCATTGCAGAAACCTTTCCTATAATCCACTTCTTCCTTTGGGAACACAATGCACTGACGTTAGCGGAGACACGCCGATGGTGTTTTTTTCCTTATTGTGTAATCTGCTTGAAGTAAACGCTAATCGTGAACGAGGTGGCCCTTTCAACAGTTTGGGTGCATAGCATCAGTTCTTATCAATTCTATTTGGTTCAGGAAAGAGAAACTTTGTATGGGGTGGTTGCACTTTCACTGAAGAATTTTCAGAGGCTTTACTTTTCTCAGTCACGTTGGAGCATTTCCCGTGTCTGTTTATCATGTCCAGTGCGTCTAGGACAGCAGTACATTTAGGACAATAACACATCTAGGACAATAACACATCTAGGCAATAACACATCTAGGAAAATAACACATCTCGGACAATGACACATCTAGTTCAATAATACATTTAGGAAAATAACACATCTAGGACAATAACACATCTAGGACAATAACACATCTAGGACAATAACACATCTAGGACAATAACACAACTAGGCAATAACACATTTAGGACAATAACACATCTAGGATAATAACACATCTAGGACAATAACATATCTAGGACAGTAGTACATCTAGGACAATAACATATCTAGGACAGTAGTACATCTAGGACAATAACACATCTAGGACAATAACACATATAGGCAATAACACATTTAGGAAAATGACACATCTAGGATAATAACACATCTAGGACAATAACACATCTAGGACAATGACACATCTAGGGCAATAGTACACTTAGGGCAAAATCACATTTAGGATAATAGCACATCTCGTGAACTGTTTGTTTTCTGTATGTGTAATCACTTGAACGGCATTTAAAACAGTGATAATATGATAAACAATCGGTGTAAAAGTCATGAGATGACGTCAGCGTTGTTTTCACACACTGCTTGTGAAAGCAGAACCTTTGTTAACGTGACAATAATAATACAGTGAGCTGTCTTCACTTGGCATAGACCAAGGGAGGACGTGAGGGGGGCGCACTCACGTACTAACTGGTTACCAAGACGTTTTAAAGCAACCCTTAAATATGAAGTGCCACTATTGAAATAATTTCCCCTTTTTTAACAGAACGGGGAGTATACTTCTGAAAGAACCCCTCTTTTGCTGGTAATGTGGAATACTGTGTGAAAATTACTCCCTCTCTCTTTATAACGAAATTTACACTTTGGTCTCAAAATTACTGCCCCTGCCCCGTTTCTCCTCCTTATTTCTCATTTTCTCTTTCTTTTTTATACACACTATATAACACGCATGATGCCAAGTGACCCTCCCATGAGTATAGACCTTAAAATTTCGAATCCGCTCATCACGTTTAGCTATGTTTTATGATGCACATTTATGTTCTTTCTGATTGCCATATATGGCAAGGGTAGCATCCATAACGATCACACAAAGAACATCAAAGACCTTTCAAACCCACAAAGATATGACATGCAGCGTATATCCAGACAACAGAGGCGCCACCTGGTAGATGAATTTCAAACCGTGTGGTCAAAACAAAGAGTGAGAGAGCCAGTTCCCTAGAAACGGATATCCTTGCTATAACCAATATCTAAAGGCATCCCTTCACATTTAAATACCTACAATTATTTGGAAGTCTCTAATAAAAGGAGAGATTTATTTATTAATTGTAAATTCTGCTTAAGAAATACCAAGAGAATCACACTTTGACACGGAAATTACAGATCTACCAGAAACAATATTTAAGTGTATTCCACAGGAATATTCCACAGGAGTATTCCAGAGGAGTATTCCACAGGAGCATTCCACAGGAACATTCCACAGCAGTGTTCCACAAGAGAATGTTGCTCTTAACACATCTGGATATTTGGTGGAAAAGCGAATCCTTCCCATGCCAGTTGTGTAAAAATTCTGCATCCAAGGATGTTTTGGAAGGAAATTTCAGCATTTTGTTTGAAATCCATAACTTGAAGTTCATGACGTTTTAAAATGACTCCTAAACTTGGTAACATTATGGGCGCACTATGAATCTTTCCTTGGCTTCAAAAGCTAATAACATAGAACACATAATGATTTTTTGTGACTTAATAGTCTAATAGCAGGGTGTGCATCATGACTTCATGTTGTATATAATCTAATAACAGTGTACATTATGCTTCTTTCTGTGTTTTCTGAAATCTGACAGAACAGTGTGCATTATGACTTCTTTGACTTGAAGCGGTGTAAGCAAAAGTAGACAATTTCTATCAAACTATAATTTGACAGCACAGCAGCGTCCACTCTTAAATTTTAAAATATGAATTTGAAGGGCTTTATAATGTGATATGAAGGGCTTTATAATGTGACTATGAAGGGCTTTATAATGTGATATAGTATTTTGTTTTCATTTAGTTTATAATGTAATAAGCACAGGGCACACTATGACACTTTCTTTAACTTTAAACATACCATCCTAAAAAGCTAAATACCTAGTAACATAACAACTAAACACCTAGCAACATAACAGCTAAACACCTAGCAATGTAACACCTACTAACATAACAAGTTAGCAATTAGCAACATAAGAGCTAAACGCCTAGCAACATAACAGGTAAACGTCTAGCATCATAACTACTAAACGTCTAGCAACATTGCAGGTAAACGCCTATTAGCGTAAACAGCTAAACACTTAGCAACATAGCAACTAAACACCTAGCAATGTAACAGTTAAACACCTAGCAGCATAACAACTAAACACTTAGCAACTGAACACGCCTGGGACGCCTGGCACGCCTGGCACTAAACACCTAGCATTTCAAAAGTTAAATACCCATCATCGTAAACAGTTAAACATGCATCAACATAATAGGTAACCACCTAGTAACGTAACAAACTAAACACATAGCTGCATAAGCAGCTAAACCCTCAGCAGATAAATGCCCAGCTGCAGATACAGCTGTTCAGCTAGCTGCATAATCAGCTAAAACATGTAATAATGAACTAGGCGTACTGGTTTCTTAATAAGTCTTCTTGAGCAATCTCTAAGCATTTGAATTCCGAGGTGTACCTGCATGCATTTGTGTACTCGCTTCCGTTAATCATTCTGTGTACCATCATTAAATTCCTATAATTCAAATTAAAACATAGCCCTATCCTCAGCACAATCTCCCGATAATTATATTATGTTTCTGATAGTAAATTCAAATGCGTTTTGGTTTTGCATTTCTGTTTTAGCATTATCTTGTGAGATCTGAGGCAGGATGAGGTGGTGCGATGCATACATTTACACAAACATGCATCACACACACACACATGTGGCATCATTCATACATCATGCATGGATATATATCCATACATCATGCATAGACATGCATCATGAGTAGACATACATAATTCAAACATCAGGCACAGACATCCATCATTCACATATCATGCATAGACATACATCATTTATATATCATGCATGGATATATATATATTCATTCATACATCGTGCATAGACATACATCATTCACATATCATACATAGACTTTCATCACTCATGCATCATGCGTGGACATACATCATTCATACATCATGCATGGACATATATCTTTCATACATCATGCATGGGCATATATCATTCATACATTATGCATGGACATATATCAGTAAAACATCACGCATAGACATATATCATTCATGCGTCATGCGTAGACATATACCATTCATGGAACTTGCGTAGACATACATCATTCATACTTCATGCATAGGTACAAATCATTTCTTCTGGAGCGGTTCTAATTGCCGGGTTCTTAACGGGGAAATCAACTAAGAGCCGAGCCTTCACAGACAAAGCTTTCACACACAGAGTCTTCACGGACAGAGCCTTCACAGACGGAACCTTCACACACAGAGCCTTCAAGGACAGAATCTTCACAGACAGAGCCTTCACACACAGAGCCTTCACAGACAGAGCCTTCACATACAGAGCCTTCGCAGACAGAGCCTTCACAGACAGAGCGTTTATATACAGAGCCTTCACAGACAGAGCCTTCACACACAGAGCCTTCACAGACAGAGCTTCACACACAGAGCCCTCACAGACGGAGCCCTCACACACAGAGCCCTCACAGACAGAGCCTTCACAGACGGAGCCTTCACACACAGAGCCTTCACAGACAGAGCCTTCACACACAGAGCCCTCACAGACAGAACCTTCACAGACAGAGCCTTCACAGGCAGAGCCTTCACGGATGAAACCTTCACAGACAGAACCTTCACAGAGAGTCTTCACACACAGAGCCTTCAAGGACAGAACCTTCACAAACAGAGCCTTCACAGACAGAGCCATTACTCAGTGACAATAAGATCTTCTGAGGAACCTAGAAGCGCACTCACTCATTGCAATAGCAACACATTGGCTATCCAGTGTCAGTCAACTGCGGGCATCACGAAGATGTCAGAACGTAAGCCAACAATCCCTCCTGTCACCCCTCCTCCTACCCCCTCCCCAACTTCTCCCCTTTGTAATTCCAACATCGCCTTCGGCCAGAATCAATTAATTTTCAATCAAATGTGGCAGAAAAACTCCGCCCCCCTTACTAAAAAAACAAACAAAAACAATTGGATAGCGCCAACTACCTTATTAAACAGTAGCGGATGTCGCAGTCATCGCCCCGTCTCCCCCTCCCCCTCCCCCCTCGCCTGTCACTGTTATTGCTGAATTGCTCATAAAACGGGCAGCAGGAGCTTCCTGTTTCACACCAATGTAAACCCTTGTCACTAGTAATTTGAAAAAACGCTCTTGATAAAGGACATCCCAGATGAAAGGCCAAGTCTGTCATATACAAAAACGTCATTAACTTGTCGTCTGTTTTGAAGCGTATGCATAGGCGTTGCCACCGCCGCCCTCCCACTTTTCAGAGTGGGGGCCATAGTAACCTTTGGTTAAACCGTTAACCGTGATAAACCGGCTGAGCGAGAGTGCAAAAATGTCCCGGTGAGCCCGTCAGACCAGTGTTTAACCGGCTGAGCGAGAGTGCAAAAATGTCCCGATGAGCCTGTCGGACCAGTGTTAAACCGGCTGAGTGAGAGTGCAAAAATGTCCCAGTGAGCCTGTCGGACCAGTGTTAAACCGGCTGAGCGAGAGTGCAAAAATGTCCTGGTGAGCCTGTCGGACCAGTGTTAAACCGGCTGAGCGAGAGTGCAAAAATGTCCCGGTAAGCCTGTCGGACCAGTGGTAAATCGGCTGATCGAGAGTGCAAAAATGTTCCGGTGAGCCTGTCTGACCAGTGCTAAACCGGCTGAGCGAGAGTGCAAAAATGTCCCGATGAGCCCGTAGGATCAGTGTTAAACCGGCTGATAATGAGTGCAAAAATGTCCTGGTGAGCTCGTCGGACCAGTGTTAAACCGGCTGAGCGAGAGCGCAAAAATGTCTCGATGAGCCCGTAGGATCAGTGTTAAACCGGCTGAGAATGAGTGCAAAAATGTCCTGGTGAGCTCGTCGGATCAGTGTTAAACCGGCTGAGCGAGAGTGCAAAAATGTCCCAGTGAGCTCGTCAGACCAGTGTTAAACCGGCTGAGCGAGAGTGCAAAAATATCCCGATGAGCCCGTAGGATCAGTGTTAAACCGGCTAAGTGAGAGTGCAAAAATGTCCCGGTGAGCTCGTCGGACCAGTTTTAAACCGGCTGAGCGAGAGCCCAAAAATGTCCCGATGAGCTCGTCGGAACAGTGTTAAACCGGCTGAGAATGAGTGCAAAAATGTCCTGGTGAGCTCGTCGGACCAGTGTTAAACCGGCTGAGCGAGATTGCAAAAATGTCCCGGTGAGCTCATCGGACCAGTGCTAAACCGGCTGAGCGAGACTGCCAAAATTTCCCGATGAGCCCGTCGGACCAATGTTAGACCGGCTGAGAATGAGTGCAAAAATATCCCAATGAGCCCATCGGACCAGTGTTAAACCGGCTGACCGAGAGTGCAAAAATGTCCCGATGAGCCCGTCTGACCAGTGTTAAACCGGCTGAGCGAGAGTGCAAAAATGTCTCGATGAGCCCATCGGACCAGTGTTAAACCGGCTGACCGAGAGTGCAAAAATGTCCCGGTGAGCCCGTCGGACCAGTGTTAAACCAACTGCTACGACATCTTAAAGGAATGGGAACAAACCATTTAGAAAACCGGTAGTAATTAGTCTTGTGGCGTTGCTTACTGTTTACCGATGCCATGATTATATAGACAGCGATTACACAGATTGATAAAGCGATTTGTTTAATCCTGTGCTAGTGAAATTTATGGATTTGGTATAGCGAGTAGGATGGTGTGGCCAGCTATTCGATTTAGTTGAAATCACCTCAGCTAGCAGTCAATGGCATTTGGCAGTACAGCGACTTTTTATGCATGGCAACCTGCGCCTTTATGCGTGGCAACCTGTGCCTGCGACGGAAATTTGGACTTATTTATTGACAGACTTTACAGTGGTCTCTTTATACACTTGACATGAACCCTATTGGACACGTTTGGGATATTGCTCGATTGTACAGTTCGAGCTCCTACAACAAAATCAGTATTTTCACCTTTTTTGAATTTGAATGACAGCAGTCCACATGAATGCCCGTGATGTTCTAATATGTGTACAGTTTTTTTCCCTCCGAAGTCAACACTCCACATGATTATCTGTGACGTTCTATTATTTATGCAGTTGTCCCTTAAATGTCAACACGCCACATGAATGTTTGTGACGTTCTGGAATCTGTGGAGTTGTCCTTGAAATGGCAAAACTCTACATGACGATCCGCACACGTTCCGATATCCATTCTAAAAAAAAAGAATGTAGGATTGCAAACATATGCGACGTTGCGTTACATAGAGTATTGGAAACCTCTATTGTGGTTGAACTCATTAGAGGAATCGTGTCTAATAATAGCAGATCTGGGATTTCATGTCTGTGTGATAGTTTCCCATTTCAACAGCATTTCAGGAAGTGTGTTTTAATGAGCAATGTTATGATATCTATCTATCTATCTATCTATCTATCTATCTATCTATGTGTCTATCTATCTATCTACCTATCTATCTATCTATTTATCTATCTATCTATCTATCTATCTATCTATCTATGTGTCTATCTATCTATCTATCTATTTATCTATCTATCTATTTATCTATCTCTCTGTATATCTATCTATCTATCTATCTATCTATCTATCTATCTGTCTGTCTGTATATCTATCCATCTATCTATCTATTTATCTATCTATATATCTATCTTTCTCTCTCCCACCCTACATCAGCTCAGTTCCGCTGTTCTTGTCCTCGATCACTTCAACGCAAAATAAATCTGGGTCCATATGCATAAAAATAGTTAACATCAGCCTGTTAAAACCGTTGTTAGATTTAACACCACTGTTAGCTAACATATCGTTGTCAAGTCGTATGCATAAAAGGTACGTCAGCTGACATCATGTTGCTAAAGTTGACAACGGTTTCTGCTTGGTTGCTAGTCGGTTCATTTACGTCGTAAGCAAACATAATTTGAGTTTATTTGTAAAATACGTGGAGCGGATAGTCAGTAAGTAAATATTAATATATAAGTGTATGCTATATTAAGGTTTAATTACATTATGTAGTGCACAACAGAAGATTGCGCACCATGTAGATAAGCACCAGGCCGCGTTATCATTGCCTCTCTATCATGTTGATAATTAGGACGTCGGGCACGGTAACTCGCAATTGTTGCAACAAAACAAGGGTGAAAAAAGTTTTCTGTTCCTTTAGTGGGCGATTAAGATATTGATTTTAATAAATGTAGTCATTAAGTGGTTCGTTAGATTTTTAATAAGAAATTTTTGCTGTTTGAGCAAATGCCTGAATAGTGCAACTGCTAGCGCGTCAGCTGCATATTCAGGGATAGGATGTTCGAAACCCGCTGCGGACATGTTCTTTTTTATGATTTATTTTTCCGAGGTATCTCAAGGCCAAAGATATTTTTACATGCCCCGGCAAAGCACAGTTTCGTTTTGTTTTCGAAAGAATGTCTTGCAGACTCTCGCTCAAAAAAAAACAACATCCCCCTTCGGGTAAATCTGTATCTTGAATAAAGTTCTTCATCGTCATATTAATCATTTGCGTCTGTGTGATCCCGAAAAATCCTTTGTCATCACAAAGATAACCCAGTTTCTTCCATTATGTCTAAAATATTCGTTTTTCCAAACCGTTGTTAAGTTCTTAACATAGGTCCAAGGCTCTGTTAAATTTCCGTTGTTAAATCCCCACTTAAAATCGGTTTTTAATTTATGCATATCGCTGACAAAAACTTAACAGTGGTGTTAGAGTTAATATAGGTTTATCGATGTTAAAAGCTCTGTTAAAGTTTTATGCATATGGGCCCTGGAGGCATCATTATCCAAAAACCACAAAAAGAACGGCATCTTATGAAGCATGTTTTGATTAACTCACAGTACGGTTATGTCTTAAAATTAGCCTATCGCAGTGCTGTCCTTCAAACATTAATTGTCATGACAGTCTCATAAAAAATCATAAAAATTCTTCCCCTGTACTAAACTGACATCTAGACTTGCCTAGATCATTCTTCTACTTACAATAAAAATAAAAATAAAAATAGTGCGTCCATGACAGTTACAAAGCCACCTGTTTTAGGAATTTGTGTTCTCATGCAGTGCCTGTAGTGCCAAGTCATCCCAAGGAATATTGTATGCATTGATTGAAGAATTGTATGTACCAATTTAAGAATTGTATGTACTTGTTGAAGAATTGTATGTACTAATTGAAGAATTGTATCTATTGGTTGAAGAAATGTATGTACTGATTGAAGAATTGTATGTACTGATTGAAGAATTGTATGCACTGATTGAAGAATTGTACGCACTGATTGAAGAATTGTATGTACTGTTTCAAGAATTGTATGTACTGATTGAAGAATTGTATATATTGGTTGAAGAAATGTATGTACTGATTGAAGAATTGAATTACTGGTTGAAGAATTGTATGTACTGATTGAAGAATTGTATGCACTGATTGAAGAATTGTATGCACTGATTGAAGAATTGTATGTACTGTTTCAAGAATTGTATGTACTGATTGAAGAATTGTATATATTGGTTGAAGAAATTTATGTACTGATTGAAGAATTGTATGTATTGATTGAAGAACAGAAGAATTGTATGTACTGGTTGAAGAATTGTATGTACTGATTGAAGAATTATATGTCCTGGAGAGGGGCATTTGGTATAAAATGTGCTATTGTGCGTGTCCAAAAGGGGGTAGTTTTGAGGTCAGACGAGTGCAACTTTCGTTAAAAGAAGTTTCATTTTCATCCTGTGATCGTTTTAGTACGCGTTTCCCACAAAAGCGAAGTTGTTTCGAAACCGTACTCTGAATATGCTTGAAAAGGAAGTGTTTTATTTCAAACTCAGCACTCTGCGTCTAAAAGTCGTTTTTAAAAAGTCATGGACACGCAGAGTAACCAGTTAGCACCTGTGTGTTCCCCACTCCCTCCTTCGAGGGGCAAGGGGGGAAGATAATGGTTTAAGTTGTAACACATTGGGAAATGCATTGATATTACCATGACGAATCATATTGCGATAGAAAAGGAAACGGAATGCTGGTTATAAGAGCTCTGGTATAGGTAACCTTTAAAATGTCATGATCACGCATAGTAATCAGTACCTATGTGCCCCCAGCTCCCCCCTTTTCCAGGGAGATAATTATGTAAGTCGTAACACATTGGGAAATACATTGATAGTACCTAGGTAACTCAGAAATAGAAAACTGTTTATAAGAGCTCGTGGTGCAGGTATCCTTTACATCTGTCCCAGGCCATGCTGCGTTTTATAAGAGCTCGTGATGCAGGTATCCTTTACATCTGTCCAAGGCCATGTTTTATAAGAGCTCGTGGTGCAGGTATCCTTTATGCCTGTCCCAGGGCATGCTGGTTTTCATAAGAGCTCGTGGTGCAGGTATCCTTTACGTCTGTCCCAGGGCATGTTGCGTTTTATAAGAGCTCGTGGTGCAGGTATCCTTTATGCCTGTCCCAGGGCATGCTGCGTTTTATAAGAGCTCGTGGCGCAGGTATCCTTCATGCCTGTCCCAGGGCATGCTGCTTTTTATAAGAGCTCGTGGTGCAGGTATCCTTTACGTCTGCCCCAGGGCATGCTGCGTTTTATAAGTGCTCGTGGTTCAGGTATCTTTTATGCCTGTCCCAGGACATGCTGCTTTTTATAAGAGCTCGTGGTGCAGGTATCCTTTACGTTTGCCCCAGGATATGCTGGGTTTTATAAGAGCTCGTGATGCATGTATGCATAACGTCTGTCTCAAGACATGCTGCGTTTTGCGAAACCAGTTGTCAAAGAAAAAGAGCTAAACAGCTTCTAAGGTATGTTACAACAAACAACAAAGCAAATAAAGTTTCTATTTCTACATTAAGGAAACATCTGTTTTTGCCAGTGAATGCGTGTTAATGAAGCCTCTTTACCAGGCTAACAGCTACTCTCAATGGTTTATGAATCGACCAGACTGTCAAAATAAGTAAAAATAAGAAAGAATAGTTAGAACAAGTCAAAATAAGTCTGAATAAGCCAGAATAAGTCAGAATGAGTCAGAGTAATCAAGAATAAACATTTTGTCAACAGATGTCCCCAAACTGTCTATCAGATCATTATCCGCCCATAACTAAAGTTAACATAACTTATAGAACACGTCTGATTTCGAAATTACTCTCTCTCTCTCTCTCTCTCTCTCTCTCTCTCTCTCTCTCTCTCTCTCTCTCTCTCTCTCTCTCTTTCAATTTTTTGGACAGGCATATTAATATTTATCTCCACATCGTCGGGTCAC
Organism: Protula sp. h YS-2021; assembly: GCA_949752745.1. Classification (NCBI taxonomy): domain Eukaryota; kingdom Metazoa; phylum Annelida; class Polychaeta; order Sabellida; family Serpulidae; genus Protula; species Protula sp. h YS-2021. Next base: position 19,906,835 of record OX457034.1, on the reverse strand, counting down.
ATTTAAACATAGGAACCAGTGGGTGTGCCAAACCTGTTACGAGACAGCAGAAGAATCAGCAGGTATGTTAAAGATGTAACGAGACAGCAGAGGAACCAGTGGGTGTGTTGAACCTGTTGCGAGACAACAGAGGAATCAGCAGGTATGTTAAAGATGTAACGAGACAGCAGAGGAACCAGTGGGTGTGTTGAACCTGTTACGAGACAGCAGAGGAACCAGTGGGTATGTTAAAGATGTAACGAGACAGTAGAGGAACCAGTGGGTGTGTTGAACCTGTTGCGAGACAGCAGAAGAATCAGCAGGTATGTTAAAGATGTAACGAGACAGCAGAGGAACCAGTGGGTGTGTTGAACCTGTTGCGAGACAAGACACTCACATTGGCTGAGCTGCTTGAGGATATTGCTTGTATTCAATTAGCAAATTGCTCTAAATTTGCAGAATCAAGAATATTTGTTCTTCGCAACGGCAACTCATTATTCGTTGTAGCTGAAGTGTTGTCTATATGTGATGTGTAGATTTATAGTGTACATGTCTACATCCACGGGCTGTTGCCATCAAATCAGTGCTCCATCCAAACAAACCCCGTTTAGGGTGCAGTTTGCTCTTTATCAAATGAAATTAGCAGAAACAGACACAGAAAAGGTACCGATTCTCAAAGAACATGATAGGCTACACAAAAAATATGTGAAATGGGCAATTGAGTCGCTGATAATTTGCTACAGTAACGTAAATGGCATAAGAGAAATATCAGGTGTAAAAACAGCTTGGTTCTTTCACAATAAGAGGCAGTTTGGGAGCCTTTAACTAAAGTCAGGTGGGGTGGGGGAGTATTCGCACAACAGTATGACGAGATAGGAGGCTTACGGATTAGCTAAGGCATGAATCAGCAGTGTGATGAGACGAGGCGATTAACCAATTAACGAATAAAAACATGAATCAGGAGTGTGACAGACATGCAATTAACCAATTAACTAAATGAGGCATGAATCAATCATGCGGCAAGTCGAGGCGATTGGCCAATTAACTAATTAAGACATGAATCAGAAGTGTGACAGACATGCGATTAACCAATTAATTAAATGAGGCATGTATCAACAATGCGTTGAGACGAGAAGATTAACAAATTAACTAATTAATGTATGAATCAGAAATGCTACGAGACATGCTATTAGTCCGTTAACTAATTAAAGCATGAATCAGCAGTACGATGGGAGAGAACATTAACCAATTAGCTGAGCAGGTCATGAATCAGTGTGTTGGGACAAGCGATTAACCAGTTAATGAACTGGTGGCGCTCCTCAGCATTTGAAATTCACCATTTGCGTTACAATTGTTATTCCTTACATTTGACATACCATATATACATTACAATTCGTGTTATTCCTGAACTTTAAATTTCATGATTTACGTTAGAATTGTTGTAAATCCTGACATGAATGTCAATCTCAATATTTGAGTAAACTTTGTTGTACTCTTAACGTTTAAATCTCAACATTTACGTTATAACTGCTGTTACTCCTAACTTTCGAATGTCAACAACTGTTACTCTTAACGTATGAATGCTAACATGTATGTTATAACAGCTATTCTTAACGTGTGAATGTCAGTAATTACTTTTATGACCACTGTTACTCCTAACATTTGAATATCAACATTTGCGTTATAGCTGCTATTATTTTTAACGTATGAATGTCATCATTTATGCTATAGCTGCTGTTACGCTTAAGGTATGAATGTCATTATTTACGTTATAGCTGCTGTTACTTTTAACGTTTGGATATCAAAATTTACGTTATAACTACTGCTTCTTTTAGCGTTTGTATGTCAACATGTCCGTTATAACTACAGCTTCTTTTAACGTTTGTATGTCAACATGTCCGTTATAACTACTGCTAATCCTAAAGTTTGAATGTGATACAGTGATCGGACTACATCGAAAGTAGTCACAAACTGTCATACTGTTATGTGCGTTCCAAGCATACATCACAAGTAAGCAAAAAATACGAGACTGCGGTCACCTATTGAGAAACTGCGGTGTAATTCTCAAATACTGCGAATCCTCACGTGAGATATCATATGTGATGCCATGTGTGTGAAAAGAAACACAGACAATTTTTAGGTTAGACGGGGAGCTCATGTCATTCTGTCCTCCCCGTTCCCCATAACAGGGGTTGGGGGTTCTTTTTGAAAATGCACTCCTCATTTGTTAAGAAGCATTTAAACTTAGCATTTCACCCTTTGCAGACAGTTTAAAAAGTGTTAACCAGTTGGTGCATGTGTGCCCCTTCCCCTCCCCCATCATCCTTACCCTCCCAGGGGAATTTCATCTCGAGAAGACCCTGCTATATGTCGAATAACTGGGTCTGTTTGGGGAGTTTCGTTCTTTTTATCTTGGTGTGTGCCTCTTTGCCAAAGAAAATCAACCCCGGTTTGTGGTAACTAGAACGCCATTATGTAGTTTTGACTTAGAACTGTTTTGTATTTGATTATTTATGCTAGCGCGCATCACAATGGTGGATTTTTTTTATCAAATTATGCGTAATTTATATTCAGAAATATATCTTTATTTGATTAAGTTCATGCATGTGTAAGCAGAGGCTCAGTTTTCTGTGCTTTATGGGCGGCCTGGTAACTCATTTATAACCAATGGTATGCCTTTTGTGCTCGTCTGCTAACTCCTTTTAAAGCATTCGTTCACTTTTCTGGATTTCTTGAGCAGTCTGTTTTGTAAAAAAAAATGGTTTGTTTTTCTGCAATTCTTGTGCCGTCGGCTTACATCCTTATAGACAATGGTTTAGTTCTCTACATTTCTTTGAAGTCGGCTTCTCCATTCACTCATTTTTGTAAGACGTCACATCTGTAACACTCTGGCATACAATGGCAACAAAACATTATTACAATATCGTCACATGAGCGTCTTAGATAAAAACACAAATGCCAAAAACAAATAAGACTTGAAAGTAAGATTTAATCACATATAAAAAACAAAGAATTAAGCAACAGTCATTTGGAAGTTTGATTTTAATAAAATTGATATTTGAAATTTACATGCATATCATATGTAAGTCACAAAGTGTTTGTAAAAGTAGCCTTATACACGAAGGTATTGTTTCATAATTAGTTGTAACACGATGCTATGGTTTGTGCGTGGCATTATAGAAGAACAACATTACTTTATAATTATCGTAGCATGACACACTATGGTTTGTATGTGGCATTACGCAATAATATATATTACTTTATAGTGATCGTAACACCATGCTATCATACAAGAAAATATAACCTATAATTATCGTAACAGAACACCTTGATTTGCAAATCGCATTATACGAGAATAAAATTCTCTAATTCTTCTAATTATCGAAACATCATATTGTGCGTTGTAAGTGGAATTATGCAAGACTAATATTACCTTACAATTTTTGCAACACGATACTGTGGCTGGTTGTAGCATTATACAAGAAAACTATTACATATAATTATCGTAGCATGATATTGTGGTTTGTAAGTGGCATTATACAAGAATAATATTCCATATAATGATCGTAACATATTGTGGTTTATAAGTGCTATTATACAAGAATAATGTTACCTCAATTTTAAGGGATGTATGTAGTGGCGCACTTAAAACTTATACAATAAAACATATGATGTGATTAATAGGTTGATATAAGGTAACCCAATGGATCCATGCCCTCGTCACCCGACCCTCTCGGGGCACAATTAAGACTTATCTAATAAAACTTAAAGTATATAATTAAAAGACTGATATAAAATGGCCCCGTGATTTAATGTCCCCGTGTCGACCGTACCCCTGAGGGGAGGGGCTTACTTAAGAACCATGTAATAAAACTTATGACGTAATTAATAGACTGATACAACGTGACCCCTCCCGTACTGGACTGTTTCAGGAGGTGCAAATTGCTTTATATTGATTTTGAGGGAGGATATTATGCCTATAACATCTTGCCGGCACAGTGTTAAAGGCACGTAATTACACTTGAATTATATCGTCAAGCCTTTAGTTTATTGAACATTTACATATGACTGTGCTAATGATTCATGAGGGGCATACTCAGTAGGGCATTGACCAAATGCGTTTCTTTTATTTCAATAATATAAAATAGCATTGCAGAAGAACGTCTTTGTTGTGTACGTCTTTGTTGTGTACGTCTTTGTTGTGTACGTCTTTGTTGGGTACGTCTTTGTTGTGTACGTCTTTGTTGTGTACGTATTGGAAACTGGCAATTGCAAAATGACTTCAGAATCTAGTTAATAGTTTATATTTTTAATTGAAGTATCTTCAGTAAATGTATGTTTATGTTGTTGTGTAATTTTCAGAGCACTATATTGTGTACTTATTTAGATATAAAAATTTACCTCCATCTGTCATTGCGATTTTAATTTCTGTAAGTGTAGAATTGTTATGTGGATATAAGGCAGTTTGCAGTATTATGTCAACAAAACTTCAAGTATTGGACTAACGGAGACTATGGTATGGTTAAATCATAGGGCTGGATATTTTGTATTAGACACAGGTTCGCGTAGGTGGCTCAGATCTGTGAATGACTAAGGCAATTGTTGAGTAAATCATAAGGCTGAGTACTTTGTGTAGGGCACGGGCTCGGTTGGGAGGGTCTGTGAATGATTCATGTATTGGTTGATGATATCATAGGGCTGGGTACTTTGTATAGGACACGGGTTTGCGTTGGGTGTTGGTAGGGGAGCTCTGAGAATGATTCAACGTGATGGTTGAGGATATCATAAGGCTGTGTACTTTGTATAGGACACGGGCATACTTGGAAGGGTTTGTGACTGAGTCACAAAGTGGATTAGTTTATTAACCTTTCACAAGTCTCTGATTTCCACTACATGATATACCTAGCCACATGATCTATGCTTATTGTAACATACAAACAACTAAAGGTAATAGGAATTAAAAGAGAACTGATATCTTTCCTAATCTGAGATATCTCACAGCATTGTGTTGTTGCGTCACTGTTGCGTATCAACTTATGTAAGCAAAATAAGTGTTTTTACAAAAGCCTTAGTCAACGCCACGTTGGCACGTTGGCACGTTGACACTAATCTCCCACGGCGTTAGTGTGAATCTCGCTGGTGACAAGTCGGTCATGACAGAACGTAAAAGTTTACACATCATATCTTCTCGCTGGGTGTGTGAGTATAGAGTATGAAGACCGTGTGCTTGGCATTACATGGTACAGATGAAAGAGTGTACCAAGCAGCAATTGATTTCTGCTGTGTCGTGACGCAATAATGCCTCATTGTATTATGTTACCGCTTAATAGTTTATTCACAATAAATTATGAACTTATTATGAATGAAAATACATTGAAATGCAAAATCTAAGCACGATAAGTCTTTGCTAAACAAGTATTTTATATTACAGATTATATAGTGTTATAGTGGAATTGGAAGTGTTAACCAGCAAGCACGTACAGTTTTGAAAAAAACTCAGAACCGATAAGCAATTATTTTTATGACTATTTGTACTCTAAAATCAAACCAAATATGTTTTTTGAGCTGCAACATTACTGTAACCACACCCTCCATGATACAGCCATAGCAATACCACAGAGCTGCATAAACAACCACGGAAATAATGCATAAATAACCACGAAAATACTGCATAACACAACCACGGAAATAGCCTCCATAATGCAAGCACCACCATGGCCCATTCCTGTTTTCAAATGCCCTTTCCTAATTAAGCTGATTTAAACTAAACAAATTACACAAAATAGCACTGCAATTCATCATGTTCTAAATTTGATGCATAACAACATTGATAAAGAAATCGTTGGCACGTATGATAATATGGCTGATATATTAGAGCACTCCAAGGCATTACAAATGTTATAACTATGTATATAGGATAAACCAAAGGTATTACATGCAGCATGAAATTTTCCAGCATGTACTATTTTGTGTAAGATCTTCTTCTAAATGGTGTAATTTTGTCCTCAACTTTTTTAGCTGCAGTTTCAATTGTTTGTGTGCCATCATACGTCATTACTGCGTCATCCATGTTGCTGACGTCAGTACTCCATATAGTTTCTAACGTACCTTTGCGTCTACTTTTGGGTGACAGTGGATTTTCGGATGAGCGCAGATCTATATTAGAAATGCTTATGCCATAGCTTTTAGCGCGTCCAACAATTATTAATATTTGCCTCTCTTCTACAAAATCGAAATGAAGGCTGGTTGGCCGCACGTAGATTGGAAGGTGAAGTTCACCATAGGCAACAGGTGTGTTGTCATGGTCACCGTTATGGCTGCAGTGTTTCGTCACAATGATAATTAACCGGTAGTCATGGACGCGCAATGTGATGTTGCCAGGCGGTAAATGTGTGAGTGATACCTGAAACAAATAAACAAAAAAAAAACAGTCAGTAAAACCATAAAAGCAATTGCTACACGAAAATGCTGCTATTTCATTGGGTGGATTCTCAAGTCACAGAAGTTTCAACGTTGTCCAGAGAAAGTCGATAGATATTGCATTTATTTGTAATCAAAATGCCAGTTAAAGCATATATGTATTTACTTCGAGTCAACAGGAAAATAGTATTGATCTAATGGTAATATTTTCTTACTGTTTGATAATTAGCAGATATTGACTTGAATCAACAAGGAGTATTATTGGTAAGTACGGAAATGTGACCGTTTGGCCAACAGGTTTTTAACAGGTCAATAATTTTTTCATTAAAGTTCATGATAATTCCATTTGTGCCTGTTTACATGGCTTAAATAGCATTTTAGTTACACACGACTGCGATCTCTATCGACATTTGCATTCTGTTCAAAACTGAAAAATTATTAACTTGGGAATTGACCATTCGAAATACAACATTTGTCCAAGTCATGTAACAATAATTATTACATATCTGCGAAGCGTTACGATCGACAATGCCACAAGTACTATGAGGTCCAATAAATATGCATAGCAAAAAATGCATATATATATATATATATATATATATATATATATATATATATATATATATATATATATATATATATATATATATATATGCACTACACAAGATTGTACATTTGTAATATACAGATTGTACAGACCTATGAAAACCAAATCAAACGGCACCAAGTTATATATTTTTGCCAATTTTGACAACTACAGTGAAAATAATTATACACTTTTAAGAATTTTGCTAATGCAAAATTTTGACAACTTTAATTGCAATTCAGTTCCAGTTCGTAATTACAGCATCGTTTTCCATATCTCAAAGTTAATACACAGGAATACAGTTTCAATGCAGATTTTCACTATATATGTTTGACGCAGTGCTGGAAAAAATAACTGGAAAGAAGAGACGAGAAAGGTGCCACCATCGAGGGTAAAAATGCTACAGAGAGCTCCGGTTTCATTCCGATGAGGTTTAAAACTACGGGTCTGTTGGATTTGATTGCAAAACGTTAATCATAAACAACTGCGTAGAAATATGATGTAGGTAGCATTTATCCTACATTTTTATCATTTGTAATTTAAATAGGAGAATTGTAAAATTAACTGAAACATTATTGTGGAGCAAACAATTACCTCTGCATGGAATATGGAATTTTCTATTGACTTTAAGGCCAACGTGGGAGGGCTGAAGTGATATGCTGACGTCAGATCGAGGTCATCCCGTGTGCGGCCGTGGTGTCGTCTGTGCTTCTTGGCCCATAGCCAGATATGCTTGGCAGCGCGACTCCTGTCGTCCTCGAACTCAACTTTAATGGTTCGTCTCTTTATCGTCTGCTGTGTCGTCTGCTCTGTCGTCTGCCTGCTTGGGGAGTCACAACCGCAGTCGTCGCCGGCAGATGTCGATTTGATGCGCTGACATATGCCCTCAAGATCGTCTCGCACGCGCATCCATTTGCGACGCCAGTGCCGGCGCTTTGTTTCTGGACTGACCGCGGCACTGTGACACGGTGATGTCTGCCCGCTCGACAAGGCACTCAGCGGTGGGGTTGGGGCGGAACATGTGCTCATATCTCCTACACAAAAACCAGAAAGTAATAGTAAAGTAACGCATTTAGAAGCGAGGTGGGGTCTGAAACACGTGCTCATGTCTGGTACATCTGATACATAAGAAGCAGAAAGTAATAGTAAAGTAACCTATTTAGAGGCGGAGTGGGAGCGAAAACACGTACTCATGTTTCATACACAATAACCGGAAAGTAATAGTAAAGTAACTAATTTAGATGCGGTGTGGGAGCGGGAACACGTGCTCATAGCAAACAGACGGTTACATTAACGCACGTAACAGTTGTAATTGACAAAACAAAGCAGTACAGCCGGCATCAACATTCCATCATAGCTAAATACATTCCAGGTCCCATGATACTCACTATTACCCAAGTGATTTAAAGTATTTTGTCTATTCCGCTACTGACTGACGTATGCTGTTCATGCAAACGACCTAACAATCGCGTTTGCTTGGTATGTTCTTAGTAACAAACATTAGGATGCCAGTATTAAACTGAGGAGCTAGAGCAGGACAAATTATGAAATACACCTTCCGTCACATAAAAACCTTTACATCACAAAGATGTAGATTTAAAAACAGCTTTTCCCATTCAAATTGAGGAATCAACAATTTGCAACAAGCAGTATAAAAGAATCCATAACCCCACAAACACACATACACAAACACACATACACAAAGATTATTTACTCAACCAATTTAAAAACGCAACAAAAATTATGGGGGTAATTGTTGTGTCCAGCAGCTTACAGGAGCATGATAATAATGTACTGTGCATATCTGTGTGAACCTTGACCTACCCCTTGCCCTCTCCCTCCTCCCTACCCTACCCCCTCCGCGCAACCTCCGGCTCGAGAATACACTTGCTATGTTTGCACCTGAATGAGTTCTTTGCATATGCACTACTGCTCCCCCGCAACCGCCGGCTCGAGAATACACTTGCTATGTCTGCACTTGAAAGAGTTCTTTGCATATACACTACTGCCCCTCCTCCCCCCCCCACCCCAACAGCGGGCTCGAGAATACACTTGCTATGTCTGCACTTGAAAGAGTTCTTTGCATATACACTACTGCCCCTCCTCCCCCCCCCACCCCAACCGCCGGCTCGAGAATACACTTGCTATGTCTGCACTTGAAAGAGTTCTTTGCATATACACTACTGCCCCTCCTCCCCCCCCCCCAACCGCCGGCTCGAGAATACACTTGCTATGTCTGCACTTGAAAGAGTTCTTTGCATATACACTACTGCCCCTCCTCCCCCCCCCCCCGAACCGCCGGCTCGAGAATACACTTGCTATGTTTGCACCTGAATGAGTTCTTTGCATATGCACTACTGCCCCTCCTCCCCCCCCCCGAACCGCCGGCTCGAGAATACACTTGCTATGTCTGCACTTGAAAGAGTTCTTTGCATATACACTACTGCCCCTCCTCCCCCCCCCCACCCCAACAGCGGGCTCGAGAATACACTTGCTATGTCTGCACTTGAAAGAGTTCTTTGCATATACACTACTGCCCCTCCTCCCCCCCCACCCCAACCGCCGGCTCGAGAATACACTTGCTATGTCTGCACTTGAAAGAGTTCTTTGCATATACACTACTGCCCCTCCTCCCCCACCACAACCGCTGGCTCGAGAATGTATAACCTGGATAAGTGCCCTAGGCGGACATGTGCCACCAACAAACCTGGCACCTGCCACCTGGACAAGTGCCCTAGGCGGACATGTGCCACCCATAAAACTGACACCTGCCACCTGGATAAGTGCCCTAGGCGGACATGTGCCACCAACAAACCTGGCACCTGCCTTCTGGATAAGTGCCCTAGGCGGACATGTGCCACCAACAAACCTGACACCTGCCACGTAACTAACGAAATGGTTGAAGAGAATGATGAGTTCGTGGCCGCAATCTCAGACCATGTGCCGCCCACATTTGAATGAGTTCTGTGTACTTTACTGCCACAATCAATCACCAACTGCTTACCTATTGAAGCTGCGCATGACGAAACGCCGCTAGAATTCGTCGGTGTGGGTGATACACGCGTGATTCTGACGTCACTGGCCGATACTGACCGGGTACTAAGGGTTTGATAGTAATCATTGCAGAGCGGATACAGAAGGTGCACAAATGCTTCGTCATGTGACTCCATTTGCAAGGCACTGATTGGCTGGTCTGTGTTAGTAGATGTCATTGATATATCTGAAAACATACACGATATATTTTGATGAAACCATACTTGCGGTTGTGCTGATCCGAAGTGCCGCAGTCTGTAGCACTGGAAGCATGAAGCTGTAGCGCTGGTAGCATGAGTCAGAACCACATGAGCGGGTGGACTGAATCCCAGAAACCCTGACGACATTAGCCAACAGATGAGTGCAAAGAGTGCTCAAGGCTCAGGGAGGATTTACGAAGCCCTCAAATCCCGAGTGTGGTTAGATTTCTATTTCAACATTTGTGGCACAAATATATTCTATTATAAATGAGCTTTCTTGCACCTTTCTATGATTCATGATTGATCGCGTATTTAATAATAATAACATAGATTAGTACATAGCATGACTACAACAGTCAAATAAGATTGTCAGTACTTAACATGAGTGCAATGATCCAAATATAATAGATGATTAGTACTTAGTATGTGCGCAACCATTCAAATACTAGACATTACAAAGCAAATGATCACTTGCTCTATATACCAGCTATAAAAAGACTGATATAGCAAATCTGCATTGCAGTAATGGGTAATAATGACACATGATTTGTTCTTTCCTCGACAATCATTATCCCTTAAAATTACTTCCTACGTTCGTTATGACACAGTATAGAAAGAAAAGTGCAAAAACCTACTGATTTCCAGTGAAACCACTACTACTAAATCGAAAAATAAAAGCCAAAAGCAAAAAAAGCAGCTACTTTATTGTCATTAAGTTCTCACTGCTACAGTTCGTTAACATATATACTGATTATAGCACTTACTATTGTTATTTTAATTTCTGAAAAAGTCAACTAAGAAGAAGAATTATTAAAATTGTAAATATTAACCCTGTGTGTTACTTTTGTACTTTTGCAGTTTCATAGTTATTGGAATCTAATGTAGCATTTCGTCGCTGAGAAATTATCATTCTATTTCGCACCTCTGTAATAGTCAGTTGCTCTTTCTATGCTTGAAAAATGATATCTGTTTAGAGTGATTATTAAAAGTATTGATAGTAATTTTTTCTTGTTTAATCAACTTGGCCATTAATAAATCAGCATCATATCATTCGTAAGCAGTACAAAGACACAACTGTATGCAACAGCACATCATTACATCTTAAAGCATCACCAGGACACACCAGCAGCGTATACAAGGACACTACTGTAATCAAAGCATCTTTATATTATCGTAAAGCAGTACAAAGACACAAATGTGTGTAACCGCACATCATGCCATCCTAAAGCACGACTAGCACACAAGTGTAAACACCCGCAGCATAGCATCTTGGAACAATACAAGGACACGACTGTAAATGAAGCCTCTTAAAATAATAGAGCAGTACAAAGACACAAATGTAAACACCAGCACATCATGTTATCCTAAAGCACTGCTGGGCCACAACTGTAAACACCAGCAGCAACATATCATCCAGAAGCAATATAAAGTGCAGGGACACAAATGTAAACACAACAGCATCTTATCATCTTATAGCAGTACAAGGACACAATTGCAAACACATGCTGTACACCATATTATCCTAAAGCAGAAAAATAGCACTTTTAACATCAGCAGCCTTGAGTCATCCTAAGTCATCCAGTGTAAAGACAAATCTATAGGATGCGTTAATAAAAATGAGAGGATGTTTCGAGTTCCGGAAGTGAAATTTGAAGCGCTAGAAAAGTAAAGGCAGTGTAAATTAGCACGTTGCGATAAAATGCATTGTCGAGGAGAGCATTAACAAACAATCCAACCAAATGACAGCCAATTTACCTTATTTCGTTTACAGAAAATCAGCAGTGTAGATAATTGATAATCATTATCTGCTGGCAGTGAATTTCAAGCTGAGAATGTATATTCATGATTGCAATGTCAGTAGAGGATTTTAGTGTAGATTCAAAACTGCAATGCCATACATGTATGGATTTTCAATTTATGTTTGTCATGTGAATGTGAATTCACGTTTGCTTATGAATGAACTGGTAATAACACTGCGAATTTACGTTATCCGTTTGAATAAATGTTAATGATTTGAAAAAGCCACTTCACACTTTCGGGTCTTTTCGGTGGAGGTGTTGTTTTCACTGCAATTTTTTTGGGATAAATTATAACGAAATGATAAGGGAAAAACATCAAAATTCTAATTTTCTTTCAACATGCACACTTTCAAATTTATAAAGTCATCATATTATCTTTTAAAAACTATTTGACATATTATTCAGTCCCTTTAATAGCCAATATGTGAATATGTTTCTGGCAAAATGAAACTTTGTTGATTTATGCCAGTCTTTTTTCTATCATTTCTTCATATCGTTATCCCAACTGAATTCAGTCGAAACGCAAAACTTTTTCATCAAAAGTCAAAGTGTGATTTGGGTTATTGATGTTACCAATCCGAAGTTTTGACTAATATTACTTCACACCTGCAATGTATTCTAAGTCCATACGTTCTAAACAAAGGGACCAAAGTTCAATAAAAATATTTAGGTTCATTTCTGCGAGAAGTTTTCAAACGTTCCACGTGTTTTATTATAGGAACATAGACCTATTTATTGCACTTTATAAGGGTTAAATATGGTCCTGCTAAAATGATATAACAGGATAAATGAATAAAAAGTGAACGCCTGAAAAAAGAGTTCATATCTACTCTAGATTTTTCAAACCAATTGATTATGACTTCCTACAGACGAGGAAACCGAATTATTCGGCATTCACTTTCAATAATGGAAAAATTATCCCTTCTGATTACATGAATTGACTCTAACCATGTGAATTATCACCTGCTCTGTGAATTAAAACCTCTCTCTAAATTAAGATCTGCTGTATGGATTGACACCTGCTGTGTGAATTAACACCTGCTCTGTGAATTCATGCTTACAACATGACCTTTAAATATTAGTAAATTGTAGGTTTGTGTGTTGCGTTAGCGTAGCCATGGGGTGAATAATGAGTGTTGCCAGTGAGCGTTGCTATGGAGTATTTTATGGAGCGTTCCTATCGAGTGTTGCTATAGAGTGTTGCCAATGACAAGCTTATTTTAACAGTACTGTTAAGGTTTCAATATCGTGAGCTTATTTGGGCAATTTAGAACATCGCTGTTGCAAAAACAAAGGCTCCAGTGTCTACCAGACATTGTTTTCTATTTTGCTCAGATGGATATCCGTCTATTTTCTGGAACAGAAGCTCTAAAAGGTTTTTTGGATGTGTGTGTTTTTCCCAGACAAGAGATCTGATCTCTGTAGAGCCAAGGCAAACAGTGAGTAACTGTAAATGGAACGCTTGGGGGAAGTTTTTTTTTTTGTTTTATGCCACAAGCTGTGACACCAGCTCATAGCTACTGAGATGCAAAAGAAACACGCCACCAACCGAACAATAATCAGTATCACTCTTAAGGCAATCACATATAAAGAACTGACAATTCATTTAATGTTTAGTTCTGTCTAACATCCTGTGCTTCTATTCCGTTGTACATTATTTTTCATAGTGATTGGTTGTACTCATTCTAAACTCATCATATTTAAATAATGCATGAAAAGTGTAGAAAATTTGCTAAGTTATGTCTAATGATCAGCTATAGCAACAGCACAACCGTCAATTGCTCCTGATCAGATTGCAACACCACCGTCGTCCGTTACTTCCCTGATCAGCTATAGCAACAACACCGTCATCCGTTACTTCCCCGATCAACCATAGCAACAACACCGTCGTCTGTTACTTCCCTGATCAACTATAGCAACAAGACCGTCGTCCATTACTTCCCTGATGAACTATAGCAACAACGCCGCCTTCCGTTAATCTGCTGATGAGCTATAGCAATAGCACAACCGTCAGTTGCTCCACTTGTTTAATTTCATCCACCTCTTAGTGATAAACAGTGACTTAGAAGTGAACCACATTTAATAGCATCTACGGCAACTGTAGCCAAGTACATTTTAATTAAATACAAACACAGCTCTGAAAATGCCTCTTAGTTATAAAGAGTAACACAGAAATGAATTTCATCTGGTTGCCTCTAACGGCATCTACATTAATTATAAGCAAAAGGCAGCGGAAATTTCCCACACTCATCGCTCATCAACTGTATCATTTTATCAATTGCTTTACATATCAGTGCCAAGCAATAACACAGCCGTCAATTACCTGTACTCTTCAGCTATAACAGAAAGACACTCATGGTTTTTTACTCATGAGTAACTATCGATATGCAACAACCTTTAGTGCGATCATAGTCAACCAGTGTCATACATATAATCTATGCTAACATTATCGCGTTATAAATGTTATTTGTGATTTGACAGGTCAAAACAGGACACTGACTATACATCATTTGTGAGTTTTGATATATGCTCTGACCACCATTGTGTGACATAGCTATCATTATGTGACATTTTGTGACACAGCTATTATTATGTGACACAATGTGTGATAACTATGTAGCATTATGTGTGACAGATTTCATTATGTGATGTTATGTGTAACAGTTGTCGTTATATAACATGATGCGTGATACCTATCATTATGTGGCATGTGTGATAGCTTTCATTTTGTGAATTTTGTGTGATGGCTAACATTATGTGACATAGTTATTATTATGTGACACTCTGTGTGATAGATATCATTCTGTGATATTATCTGACGTAACTTTCTTTGGATATATCAGTTGTTGTTTTGGGAGAAACGATCGAGCCACAACTAACCAGAGACGTAGTAAATATGACGTCATTTTACTGCTCAGTGACCCCATTTTCTACAACAGTATAAAAAGATGTAATACGATTGGTAAAAAGTGTTACAAGCTGTGACAGAAATAAATAAAAATGTTTCCAAATATAACAAAAAATGGCTAAAAAGTCCAGTTATTTGCCATTTTGTAATTATTGTAATTGTTGCAGCACACCTAACGATTAGACACACAAAGTTTATCTGCTCTTCTAGTATCAAAAATGCCAAACCGTGCAGTAATGGAATTGCTACAAATATTTTCTGAATTATAAGAGATTATAATTATTTTTGATCATTATTTAAAAAGTCATTAATAACATTGATAACATTTTAGAGCAGTCCAGTCAACTAATTCGCAGGCAAACCCTCCGTTAGAATTGTGCATTGCTCGCACTCGCCTTTCAAATTCGTGCCTTCCAGTGCTACAGACTACGGCAGGGGTTTTGGGAAATTATTTTTTCCAATAGTGTGGGTTTTTATTTTTGTATAATTATAATGTATCTGTCTTCAAACGGCACTTCAGGCAAAGGGTACAAACATGACAGGGTAAAATAACGAATACTATATGAGTTTGATAGGCGAGGAGTTACACGGGTTATTTTACTGTACAAAGACAAAGGCAATCGTGTGATAATGCCTTGTGACTTGTGACACTAGTATATTACACGCGTTGCTTTCTTGGTATCCCATAAAGCAACCTAAAAATATTCATAATTCGTAATCCAATTGAAACTGGAGTCAAATTGCAGCGAACTATAAAATTATCCCCCTTCATGCACAAAAAATCTGGAAAATAGATTTGGAAAAAGAAGAAGTGAATGTCTTGTTATTTGTGTCACATGACACTTTTATAGAACAAGTTCTGCTACCGAGTAGTGAAAATTACACTTGGGGCCTCAAAAATATAACTATTCTGAACACTGAACAATTCAAAATCTGTAAAAAAAGCTTTGCTAAAATCATACCATGTTCTGTAGTCGACGTCGCTAAAAGCATGCCATGTTGTGAACTCGACGTCGCTAAAGCATGCCATGTTGTGAACTCGACGTCGCTAAAAGCATGCCATGTTGTGTACTCGACGTCGCTAAAGCATGTGACGTTGTGTACTCGACGTCGCTAAAAGCATGCCATGTTTGCGCACTCAACGTCGCTAAAATAATGCCATGTTGAGTACTCGACGTCGCTAAAAGCATGCCATGTTGTGTACTCGACGTCGCTAAAGCATGTGACGTTGTGTACTCGACGTCGCTAAAAGCATGCCATGTTTGCGCACTCAACGTCGCTAAAATAATGCCATGTTGAGTACTCGACGTCGCTAAAAGCATACCATGTTGTGTACTCGGCGTCCTTAAAAGCATACCATGTTGTGTACTCGACGTATTTAACACTGAAAACTCTTTGGATGTGACATTGATTTTCTGTGTCGGATCGCAAACTTATTAGGGGATCTGGAAGGGGTGAGGGTCCTGAATAGATTTTACGAAAATCGGTGCCTTCTGTAGCTATTCAAATATAAAACGTCGCATAAAAGTGTGACAATAAACACAAAACAATGTCGTGTTAATGCTCGCATAAAAGTAAGTGTGACAATAAACACAAAACAATGTCGTGTTAATGCTCGCATAAAAGTAAGTGTGACAATAAACACAAAACAATGTCGTGTTAATGCTCGCATAAAAGTAAGTGTGACAATAAACACAAAACAATGTCGTGTTAATGCTCGCATAAAAGTAAGTGTGACAATAAACACAAAACAATGTCGTGTTAATGCTCGCATAAAAGTAAGTGTGACAATAAACACAAAACAATGTCGTGTTAATGCTCGCATAAAAGTAAGTGTGACAATAAACACAAAACAATGTCGTGTTAATGCTCGCATAAAAGTAAGTGTGACAATAAACACAAAACAATGTCGTGTTAATGCTCACAGAAAATTTAAACCTGGTGATGACTGTTTGGTTTGAAAATTAATGAAAACCAGGATGCAAAGTATGGGATATCCGGTAAAGGCGCCAGTTTTTACCACTACTTTTGAAATACAGCTCATGAAAATTGACATGCATTTCCTGTACTCCCTCACAATACAAAGGGAATTTTCGTTGATTTGGTGCTTTGGTATTTTTGCTATACCCGGAGTTTTGACGTATAGACTTCCATAGTAATGGCAAACCCAACGTTAATGAAGCGTTTAAATGTTTACTGGGATGACTAAATTACAATAACGTCATAAACACTAATGTAATGTCATATCGTAAAAACTTCGTGACAAATAGACAGATGAGTCTTCTCGTATTCGTGTTGTTTAATTTAGCGAGTTAAGGAAACTAAAAATGGCATTTATAACATGTGAAAACAACTTAATAGTAAATGTGCATTTGAGCATACTGAGAATCTTTCAGCCTAGCGGCAAAGATACAGCACATGGCAAATATCTGTCCACTCTTTGTTGTTGGCGAGATGCCCATTTACATGTAAAATGTTAATGAATTTCTAAAAAAAATGAGATGGACCAACGAGATATGCTACAATTTTCCACCTGCAAATTTGGTCTTCCTGGCCCTAACCGTCTCAGATGATTTTACGTGACAAGGTTACAGCAAATAAAAATAAAAATCAAACGGAAATACCTTACCGAATTTAAAATCCTTAAGCATAATAACCATGCTTTTGTAATCTCTGAGCAAAGCTATTTGAATATTTTTTCACGGAAGACTCCTCACTGTATATCTATATACGGCACACTAAAACCGGTTAGTCGTTGTTAAGAACCAACAAATCACACTTCTCCTGATATGATAATTGTATCCTCTGGGAACTTACTTCTCTTGTATCAGACTTTGGTAATTTGTCTCCTATTCCTCTTCGGTTACCTGTAACATTTTGGTGTTGGTTCAGAGAAGCAAAAATGGTGAGTGTTTTTATATTTACCAGTGACAACATTACAGTAGAAGAAGGTGTAGGCAGGATACTTTACACTCGGACGTGTCTTTTATTCAAATGCAACAGAAACTAGGTCTGTGACTGCTAAAACATTTGTGTCTGTTCTCTCTACAGTATCGTAGCGTCGTCACCACAAAAAAGTCAGGAAACAGCCATGGAAATGCCGTAAAAGAACGGTAATACACAGCCGTGATAGTGGTGAAAGACGGCGTGATCATAGCACCGTGGAAGGTCACTAAAATACCGTTAGAACAAGACCGTGAGATGACGTCACCATATTGTCATGAAAGTGTTGGAGATGACGCCGCGATAGAGTCGTTGAGATTCCGTAAGATGACGTCATCACAGGTTTGGGAATGAAGTGAAATGACGGAGGGAGGCCATTGGAGTCTCATAAGGTTCCGTGAAAGTGTTTTGAGATGACGTCACTGCACAGCCGTAGAGATGCCGCAAGATGACGTCATCACAGGTCGTGGGAGTGACCTGAAATGACGTCATTACCAGGACATTAGTGTGTCGAGCTATGACGTCATTAGAGGTTCTTGCATGTGTCCTGGAATGACTTAATGACATGGCCTTAAATATGTCGTCGGAAGATTTCATCATAAGGCCGCCAGGACTCATTCCATTATTCTATTCCGCCTAAAAACTTCTACAAAACACGAACCAATATTGACGGGAGGCATACTACTAAACTATACACCAGAACGCACAAATTAAGCTCCACAGTGCTAAACATTAAACACCTCAAGCCGATATTGAGGGATTCCATGCTACTTCATTAAACACTGGGAAAAGATATTGAATTGCTCCACGCTTCTGACCTCATTAAATACCAGAAACCCATATTAACTGATTCCCTGTTCCTTGAAAAGTGGAAGAATGGACATTTTTTACTTGATACTTTGGTGTTTCATTTGGCACTTTTATTTTGTAAACTGAATTTTATGATGTGCACCTTGTACACTGTGTGACTTATACACTGTATACCTTTGACTGACAGATTTATTTATATTTATACTTGCAACTGGTCACGTCCGACTATCTTATTTACCTTGGTTACTCATAAGTCGTCACCAGTCATCGACCTCTGTATATGTTTTACTAGTAATAGGTCAACACTGACTGACTTTTTTATACTGTTAACTTATAGCTGGCCAACACTGACCGACTTTCTTTATAACTGTTCACTAATAATTAGTCACCACTGACTGACTTCTTTATTATTACTTACTTATAAATAGTCACTAATAACCGACTTTATATGGCTGATACTTTTTTTTCAATTTTTAACATTTTGTGTATCGTTACAGTTTCTGTTTGACGTTCTGTTTGACGCTCTCTGCTTGAGCTATCTGTCTGATGTTGTCTGTTAGACGCTCCCTGTTTTATGCTGTCTGTTTGACGTTCTGTTTGACGTTTGTGTATCGTGACAGTGTCTGTTTGACATTCTCTGCTTGATGCTCTCTGCTTAACGTTCTCTGCATGACGTTTCTGTTTGACACTCTTAGCTTGATGCTGTCCGTTTGACGTTCTTTGTTTAACGATCTTTGCTTGATGATTTTTTGTTCGACGTTCTCTGTCTGATGTTTTCTGCTTGCTGCTCCCTGTTTGATATTCTCTGCTTGATGCTGCTCGTTTGACGCTCTCTGCTTGGCGTTCTCTGCTTAACGCTCTATATATGCATGACGTTTTCTGTTTGATGTTTTCTGTTTGATGCTGTCCGTTTGATATTCTCGATTTGACGCGCTCTGCTTAAGGCACTTTCGCCGGGATTGCCCACGAGTTTTGGATACGATTCTGTACCTTGTGTTATATTGTGAGCAGATGTCAGACAGTGCCGGATTAAGGTATTTTCCCCGGGATTGTCCACGCGTTTTGAATAGGATTCTGTACCTTGTGTTATATTGTGAGCAGATGTTAGACAGTGTGGATTAAGGCACTTTCCCCGGGATTGTCCACGCGATTTGAATGCGATTTTGTACCTTCTGTTATATTGTGAGCAGATGTCAGACAGTGCCGGAATAATTCTGATTTCGGCAAAAATCTCAAAGTAAAAGTCAGTTTTAAGTTTAGACTTTTCGGTTAAATTGAAATGTCACGTAATAGTTAATTCCGTTTTATCTTTTTAAATGATAGCTTCATTGTTGCGGTCGGCACTCCTATTAATTAAAAACTTACATATTTGAATGAATAGCTGTTCTTTTAAAGGCTGGCATATTAAAGTTCCCCATGTGCCCTTTAGGGTTTAAAAGGTAATTTTTTATTGTACTCGCCTCCTTTAGACCGAACTTAAATCTAATTAACGTTGCATTAATTTGCATGTCAGATGGTCAATTAATTAATTAAGGAAAATACCATATTTAAACGAAACGGCCAATAATCGTTGGTTTACGCCTCGTGTTCAAACCAATTCGGGAGCGTGTTACAGTACGCCCCGATCCTCCCAAACATTTTTTGGTTGACTTCTGGTGAAAAATTAAACAATGTGTTGTGGTTTCTGAACAAGAAATATCAACATTCAGTCAAACCAGCTTTCAGATGTCAGAAAAATAACCGTTTGGAGTTTTAAAAATACGAGGAATAACTTTAACACAACATTTTGGATAATAACAAAGTTAAATAACTGGGACGGTCAAGCGGCAGAAAATCCAAGCGTGGAACTTAAGAAACACAGGGTTTTATACAGAAATTAGCTAAGCTTGTTTTACTTTGTGCTATACTTGTTTTATGATCGTTTATATCCAAACAATTGTTATATCATTTTATCTTTTCTTAAATTAATATATGTTATAAAATAACATTATTGTTAAGGCAACCAGGTTATTTCTAAGAACAGTAATTTAAGTCTAAATAAACAAGTCAATAATGAAAAAATAAATCAGCAGCTGAATGAAATATAATGGATAAACGGAATACGTGTTTCATTTGCATTGTTGTTACTGCTCAAAATTTGATTGATTGAAATAATAAATCAATAACTAAATAACCAACTCTCCCAATTTAAATACCCCCTTCATTTTTAACTGTAAATTGTAAAAATAGATTTTACGTGCCTAAATCTATGAGATATTCAAAGACACGGTACAACACTAGAATAGTTAGATGCCATTTAAAAGAAAATACCCTAAAACACAATGTAAATGCTTTAATTGAGACTTGATACACATCACAGATATGCCTGACTGAATAAAAATGTTTTGATTTTTTTCTTGAACAATGCGTGGTTTGTCTCTTTTCATTACAGCACAACGACTTCAGCTACAACCTGGACAAACCAACTTGACTTGGACCTTATTCAGGGCAAACTCCTTTCTACGGAACAATCTCAAAACCGGATGAAAAATATCACTGTATTGGAGCTGCAGTTTTTCAGCCTCCTTAACCAAATAATACTTTCTACGTGTGCACATCTGACATTTCAGCGCTAGTCATAAGGAAGTAAGTCTGCCTCTGGCTATGTCATTGTTTCTATAAGCGAAAGTGACGCGAATGGACTATCAATGGCTAAGTACATTAGCTGACATCTTACGCCGGAAGTGACACCCCTTTCCCCACTCCCCCACCCCCCTCCCTTCTTTAACGAAAGATCAATGGTTAAACACATTAACAGTCGCTGATATTGAGGCAAGGACACCCAGCTACCGGTACACTGACAGATCCCTGCTCCCGGAACAGTGACAGATCCCTGCTGCCGGAACAGTGACAGATCCCTGCTGCCGGAACAGTGACAGATCCCTGCTCCCGGAACAGTGACAGATCCCCTGTGTTCAATGACAGATCCCTGCTCCCGGAACAGTGACAATCCACCCTGCCGGTACAATGACAGATCCTTGCTACCGGAACAGTGACAGATCCCCTGTGTTCAATGACAGATCCCTGCTCCCGGAACAGTGACAATCCACCCTGCCGGCACAATGACAGATCCTTGCCACCAGTACAGTGACAGACCCCCCCCCCTAACGGTACAGTGAAAGATCCTCAACCCCAGTCACAGTGACAGATCCCCCTACCGGTAGAGTGACAGATTCCCCCTGCCGGAACAGCGAAAGATCCCCAACCCCAATAATAGTCACAGTGACAGATCCCCCTGGTGGTACAGTGACAGATCTCTCCAGGTCCAGTGAGAGCCTACCACCCTGTTCCGCCACAGTGTCTCACCACTCGAACCACCCGCGGTTACAGTGGTAGGTTTTCGTTTCGGTTTTCACAGTTGCAAATCACCCTCGCCCCTTCACTCCCCGAAGCAACTTTGTTTCCATTCATATTTTGCTCTCTGCGCAATAGTATTGAGTAAAAAAGAAACACTCAGGCAATGGAAATCTGCTACCAATAAGCGAGGAGTTCTGTGACAACTAGGCCACAGCTAGGCCACGCTGTAGATTACACCTCACTTAGAAATATAACTCATATAATAATAGCTGCAAGGACAAAAAAGTACACAAAAGGTACATAAAGTAGCAAAAATGCGAAGAAATATTAGTAGTATTTATAGAGAAAGGGGCGAAAAAAATTAGAAAAGAAAAGTCAGTGGTGACACCAATAAAACTGAAGTACAAAGCATGTAAATAATAAAATCAACACACAAAAATCAATAAATAAACGAAGGTGTAGGTGTAAAGCTAAATAAATCAATCTAAATTCAAACTAAAATTAAAAGAAAAGAAAATTTAAAAAAAAACTAAAATTAATAGCAATCAATATATTTGAACGAAGATCAATTCGGACAGATAGAGACAACGCCACTGTGAGATCGGTGTGGGACTTTTGAATTCTTTTATTTATGTGTATAACATGAACTTAAATGGCATCACTACGGCTCTTCAATCGTCCCCTACATTTTACATAAGCACCGCCAGCTCTTACATTAGCCCCAATTGCGTCGTTTCATGTCTCACATAAGCCTAGCCGTTTATAAATGTCTCAAATAAGTCTAAACGTTTATAAATGTCTCTCATAAGAAGAAGAGTTTATAAATGTCTCACATAAGCCTAACCGTTTACAAATGTACGACATAAGCCTAACCGTTTATAAATGTCTCACATAAGCCTAACAGTTTGTAAATGTCTCACATAAGCCTAACAGTTTACAAATATATGACATAAGCCTAACCGTTTATAAATGTCTCACATAAGCCTAACCTTTTGTAAATGTCTCACATAAGCCTAGCAGTTTATAAATGTCGCACATAAGCCTAAGCATTTATTAATGTCTGACATAAGCCTAACGGTTTATACTTGTCTAACATAAGCCTAACCGTTTATCAATGTCTTACCTGACCTCAAATGCCACCTATATAATTGTTCCATCGAAGTCGTATCTATCTCTGCTCTGAGTCCTCTGTAAATTATCTGTCCTAATAAATACCAAAGGTACCGTCACATTCATGATTCTAAAGTAATCTCCTTACATTTGATATAACACCGAAGTCGGTATCAAACGAATTACGGGAACATCACAATCACCTGTATACATCGTAAACAAACACTGAATTCATCCTGATACCTATTATACGTACAGCGCAATTATCTGCACACCTCCTCAGCAAACGACGTAGCAGCTATAACACCCATTACAGTCCCTGAAATGGTTTTCTTACACTTTCTCAATTAATCAAATTCCTCCTTTTTGCCTGTATTATGACTAAACTCACATATTGTAACTTCTCCGATAGTCTTTTGTTCCGCCTGTCCATAAACTAAACAAAACACAGTCAAAATACCAGACGGAAATGTGATCACTGTCCTTGTTTATGTGGAACAAATCGATATTTCCAATATGGCGTATCGGTACCGAGTCACCTAACCTTATATATATATATATATATATATATATATATATATATATATATATATATATATATATATATATATATATATATATATATATATATATATATATATATATATATATATATATATATATATATATATATGAAAAATATACAGAATGGCCCTCGGATTACGAAGTAGAGGAAGGGTAACTGTTGAAATTTAACTCGTGATGCCTCGGATGTAATAAAAATGATCAAATTGCTTGGTTTGTTGTCCTCACTGGTAAGAACAAGCCAAGGTAGCCTGTTTTCCTATGAAATTATAAAATCCGCGTTATTCTGGCTGTCAGTAGGGCGTTTTTTGGTACTGTTACGTTGTCAAGTAGGAACAGACAGTAGTAAGTTTTCGATACTGTTACGTCATTACTTCGATGTCAAGTAAGCACTTTCAGCAATTCGTTTTCGAAAGTGTTACGTAGTTATGTCGATGTTAAGTACGCACTGTCAGTAGTGCATGGCATGACGTTTTCGGTACTGGAAGAACGATGAGTACGGCCGTGAGTATCTGTCCTTCATATACACAACAAAAATACCACTGTTTCCTTTGTACGCACATTGACAATCGTGAAATAAACCACTTACCGTTTATGTATAGCGTGTTTCTATAACACTGCTGCATCAATACCTCTATATGTTGTCATGAAGATCTTAGCGTGTTGATGATACTTTGAGATGTTATAGAAACCGGGGAAATATTCCTGATACTGTACAATCCTAGCCACTAATGTTCCTAATACTTTGCAATACTAGTGCTAAAGTTTCACCTACTGCCCGATACCAGTCACTAATGTTTCTGCTACTTTACAATGTTAGTCACTAATTGTAATCACTAATGTTTCTGCTACTTTGCTACACTAATCAGTAATGTTTCAGATACTTTTCAATGCCAGTCACTAATGTTTCTGCTACTTTGCAATGCTAGTCTCTAATTGTAATCACTAATGTTTCTGCTATTTCGCAACACTAATCACTAATGTTTCCAATACTTTTCAATACTAGTCGCTAATGCTCCAGATACTTCACAATGTTAGCCTTAAAACAAGTGTCCAGCAGGAAGCTGTGCCAATCTGCATGACGATAAATGCCAAAGAGACACTTTCTAAGAATATCAAAAGTCTTCACTGCACTAAGTAGACCAAAGGCATGCAGGCGTTTGGTTATTAAGTCATAAAACAGAATTTACTTTTCCCTCAACAAATATGCAGCAGGCTTATTTATACCCATTATCGAACCATATATGTCATATGCAATGTTATGTGTGTAAGGGGGGGGGCACTTGTGTTAAGTTATGTGGTGCTGGTTTTTTAAATAGGCTTTCTATGTAAATTATATGGTAAAGAAGCAGATCTTTAAAACTGGTACAAACCCCTGCTGTTAATTTGTAAATGTAGCAATATCAATGCCTTAGTCAATGATAGAAAATACATAAACACAGAATAGGAAGGGTTATACTTTGTTAGTTATATGGTTTGTTTCACAACAAGGTCGATTCTTTGCGGATTATATTTGGTTAGTTACATGGTTTCTTTGACAACACGGTCGATTCTTTGCGGGTTATATTTAGTTAGTTATATAGTTTTCTTGACGACATGGTCGATCTTTTGCGGGTTATATTTAGTTTGTTGGTTACATCGTTTGTTTGGCGATACTATATAACTGAGAAAATCAATAAAGTTGATATCAGCTCAAATTCTACCCAAAATTGATCCCACAATGGTGTAATTTAAAACATAGCATTTCTTAGGATTTCAAGATTCCAAGGGTTAAAAAAGCCATTGACTATATCCTATAACAGGAGTTAACAACTTAAGGCTGGTTAAAATTCTAATAATTTAATCCACTAGAACTTATCAGAACCGAGATTCTAAAGAAACAACAGATAAAGTAAATGAAAATTGACAGTTGTCTTTTGTTGCGTCAAAAAGAGTCAATCACATTGAATCAAATATAACATTCAAGCGTGGGACAATATCGCTTAAAACTAACTCCACCCACAACAGTATGAACCTCAAACAAACGTGGGACAATATCGCTTTAAACAAACCCCACCCACAACAGTAAGCACCTCAAGCAAAAGTGGGACAATATCGCTTTAAACAAACCCGACCCACAACAGTAAGCACCTCAAGCAAACGTGGGACAATATTGCTTTAAACAAACCCCACCCACAACAGTTAGCACCTCAAGCAAACGTGAGACAATATCGCTTTAAACAAACTCCACTCACAACAGTAAGCACCTCAAACAAACTGAGTCTACTGTTAAGAAATCGATCTATGGACACAGGATTTGGCAACGAATTTCGCCTTTTAAATCATAGATCTATGGACACAGCGTCTTATAGCATGCCACATCGACGGACTTCGCCTCTTAACTCATAGATCTACGGATACGGGCCTCATGTAACAGACCATATGCACAGATACGGCCTCGTGTAACAGACCATATGCACAGACACGGCCTCTTAAAACACACCACATCTACTTAAAACCACACCATATATATATATATATATATATATATATATATATATATATATATATATATATATATATGTATGTATGTATGTATATATATATATATATATATATATATATATATATATATATATATATATATATATATATATATATATATATATATATATAGAGAGAGAGAGAGAGAGAGAGAGAGAGAGATACCTAAATACTTAAAACAACTGCGGAGACGACCGCTTTAAGACTGCATTCATTCAATGAGAGTGCCCTCCACTCTTTTTCTATCCCTCCCCCGCTCTCAAGCCTTTGTTAGAGGTGAGGTATGGACATAATTGACTTGACAAATAAGGTCTTTATGCAGCGTGATTTGTGCTATTTATTTTCAAATGCCTGTACGTCACGACTGGTGACAGCCTTAACAACATAACAAGCAGCAAAATGATGTTTTTATTTGTGTATCGCTTTAACATACGTCACCAATGTCGTGTGTATTTCAAATGCGCTTAGGAATATATATCACAAACAATATTTAACAATTTAAAATGGCATTGAAAACAAAGTTGTTTTCATATTCCGGAATTGGTAAGGATTAGTGGGGAAGGGAGGAAAATATGCCTGTCAAATTCCAAATCCAGTTCTTTTCTCTTGGACATTTTAGTGTAGTTTTAGTTTCAAAATCACAAACTTTCACATATTATTAAACTAAGCCATATACTTTTTGCAATATTTATGATTCTTGATTGCTGCAGTTATTGATTAAATCGTTTGGAAACGTGTTCAAAAGCAAATAGAGAGAGAATATACACCTTATTTTATCATGCCTTGTTAAACCCATTACAAACAAAATCAAAGGGGATTTTAAGAAAAACATAATAAAAATTTAAGGTGTTGACATTAAAGATTTTAAAAATAAAAACGAAGTTTTAATGGGGTAGATATAAAACAGATAAAGAATAAAAAATTCAAAGACGTTGACGTAATAGATGTGACGTAGCAGATATGAAATACAAATGACTTGTTTACACATTTTACAATAGTCACGCTTCCAAAAAGAACCTTGTGTGTATTACGTACATACAGACACATACTTTTTATGTCTCTGCTCTTTTCTGTAAATCGTATAAAAACCTAGAATTTACACATATATGTGGTACCTGTATGCTTTCCTGTAAATCATACAAAAACCCAAACTTTACATCACACAAACTTTATAAATAATCATATGTCAGACCCTTTTCACGTCAGACGTACTTATTAGGGACAAGGGTTATCAAGCCCATTCAGTTACGCGCATAACACACACAGAGCGAACTTTGTGTAGATTAGCCTTTTCACTCTCAGTATAATAGGAGTTGAAGAATAATTGTTTCTTTGCAGCCTGTGGTCTTTTCTTAGAGCGCTGAACATGTTGAACTTGAATTGAACTGTAGACACTTTAAAGCATCATTTTATCCCAAGTGAAGTCACACAATATATGACTCAATGGTGTCCGAGGAGTGTGGTCTAGTTAACAATCGATTTTATATTCGGTCTCAAAATACCGAAGTCAATGGTGTTCTGTAAATGTGATCTAGATATAAATTTCAATGCTACCGTCAGTCACAAAATAGTATCTTATGCGCTTGTCTAGCTAACATTCTATGCAACCGTCAGTCGCAAAATAGTGTCTAATGAGCTGGTCTAGTTAATATTATGCGCGACTGTCAGTTATAAAAAATGTCCTTTGAATTGGTGTAAGTAACATACTTTTCAACCACCAATACAAAAAATGTTCCATGAGTTTGTCTAGTTTGTCTAGTTAACATTCGATGTCATGATCAGTCATATAATATTGAACTACAAAGTATTTTGCAACAGTGGATGAAGTAACTGTAGCATCAACGCAACCTTATGAAGTCTCTTTTAACTGTGTAGTTCAAGAACATTTGACAGAACCTTACACAGTCAGTCACAAATGTTTAGTTTATCAACATCAGACTAGGCTGCCTCAGTCCCTGAAAGTAATAACTACATACAGATAGACCGATTCAATTTGTTCACAAAGAACGAAAAAATCATATGCAGGTAGTAACACTAGGAACCATTTAAAGCAAGAGCTTGTTTTAGTTGCTAAATCGCTGAATCAGTTACACAGATCATTCTGCTGAAAGGTTAATAGGGGTGCGATCAGTTATTTACTGAAGTTAATTAATTATCTGACAAATCACTTCTGCCTTTGCCCTCTTAACATTTTCTTGTGGTGTTGCACACTTTTTTCTTGTGGTGTAGCACGGTTTTTTCTTGTGGTGTAGCACGCTTTTTTACACTCTCTGCATTTTACACACTCTCTCGTAATTTTAATGCTTATCTGTAACTATCACACAGACATGGACTTTTAAGGGCTTTAGTGATCTTTTATGAACATAAATAAGGGTTTTCTATCATTTATGAACATAAATACGTGTTTTCTATCTTCTATGAACATAAATACGTGTTTGCGTCCTTTTTCTATCTTTTATGTTCTATTATACGTGTTACCATGCGTGTCCAAAAAAACACAGGGAAAGGGGTAATTTTGAGGCCATACGCTGTCTGCGAGGAGTATCGATTTCGTTAAATAGATAGGTAACTTTCATTCATTACTCCGCGTTCCAGGTATTTTTAAAATTTAGAATTCTGTGTTTAGGTGACGTTTAAAAAAGTCATGGGCATGCATGGTAATCAAGGGGTACGTGAGTTGGCTTCAGGGACACTTTTCTTTCTTTGGTTTCTTAAGTGTGCAAGTGAATGATTTTTCGTCCTTTATATCTTCATATCATAATACTTTTATAGTTTTATATTTTCATACCTGTATACCTTCATATCTTTATACCGTTATATCCTTGTATCTTTATATTTTAATACCTTTATATCTTTATATCTTATACATGGGACTTTGTTTTTATGTGTTCTTTATTTGCACGTGCACTATTTCAATAACATTTTTAGTTCGTTAAAATTGATGCAATGAACGAAAAACATCTAAGATAAAATTATCAACTTGGAGTTTTCTGCAACAAATTAGTGTTACAGCAGTGAACATTTGGGACATAAATTCCTATATTTTTAAACTCCTTGTTATTTTTTCTTCAATTTTTATTTAAACAGTTGAAAAAGTAGTCAAAGCCTTGAGTTGCCTTGTTCCTTGTTTCTCGTTTTTATCTTCTCCAGCAGGGCAGAGTCATATTTAATCTCGCGAATATAAAGATGTGTTCCTTACTGAGTGGTGACTCTACCAAGGCGTGTTACTTATTGAAGGATGACGCTACTGGTTATGGTCTACCTGTCAGTTAGCCTTACTGTCTATGGTACTGTGACAGGACCTACAATGATAAGGACTCTTGCAAAAAAACTTAACTAAATAAACAAGCATCCTTCTAAGTTATAATTACTCTAACAAGAAATTTGTGTGATTAATACTGTGCAAAGAAGCTTTACTAGCTATAGGGAATCTCTCAGGAAGCATTATTAGTTATAATTACTGAACTAATAAGCTTTACTGATAATGACACTCTGCCAGATGCATTATTGCGCCACTGGAAAATAGCATATTTTATCAACATAAACCATATTGAACAATAAGGCAGGCATTCAACACCCCTCCATCCCGAAACAGACCCCAAAAATCAGAAGAATACTTTTGGAGAAACAGCGTAGATTATGCGTTCAATTACACAGACAAAATTACATCAGAACGCGAAGTTAAAAATAAAAATATAAAAATACTCTCATTTTGACAATTTCAATAAATCAGAGCATGGCTATTAGTTTGCACATCTTCAACATGTGCTCTATCCGAGTGTAATATTTCAAAATAATCCGACCTATGGGTTCAGAAATATGACCCGGAGACGACATTTCATTAACCGGACAAAGCTGTATGAATGCTAATTTCTAACAAGTTATAAAACACTGTCATTTTGACAGATGTTTATGAATAGAAATACAAAGAACTTCAATATGGGCTTTATTCGTATGTGAAATTTCAAAGCAATCCAATTAATAGCTTTGAAGAACTAGCTTGGTCGAAAGTTTCAATAATTGAAAGTTTTTACACTTTTTATGACGTTGCACACGACAGTGCGCGCTTTATCCGTATGTGAAATTTCAAAACAATTCTCATGCATGGGGAATCATACCAGACAATGTATGCTCAAGCAAAGGGAAGTATACTTTGCCGTGGATACTCATGCATAGAGAAGCACACTTGAACGCGTATACTCGCACATAGGGAAGCACATTTGATTCTGTGTTCCCAGGCATGGGGAAACACACTCGATCGTGTATGCTCGTGCATAGGAAAGTTCACTTGACCACGAATGCTCACTCATAGAAGACCACGCTTGAGTTTGTGTTTCCAGGCATGGGGAAACACGCTCGATCGTGTATGCTCGTGCATAGGAAAGTTCACTTGACCACGAATGCTCACATATAGGGGAGCACGCTTGATTTTGTGTTCACAGGCATAGGGAAATGCACTTGATCGTGTATACTCGCACATTGGGAAGTAACTTGACCACGTATGCTCACTCATAGGGAAATACAATTGATCGTGTATACTGGCGTATGGGGAATCACACTTGATTTGTGTTCCCAAGCATAGGGAAAGACACACTTGACTGCGTAAACTCATGCATACGTTAACGCATTTGATCGTGTATACTTGCGTATAGGGAAGTGCACTTGACCGCGTATGCTCGCTCATAGGGAAGCACACTTGATTATATATACCCATGCATAGGAAAGCATACTTAACCCCGTATACTCGCGAATAGGGGAACATACTAAATCGAGTCTGCTCGCCCAAGGCCTCAAGGGTCACCATGAAAACACTCGAGTACCAATGTCTTTACGTTTGTAGTCACAGAACTGAGGTGATAAGTGAGATTAGTCTTATGATGTAGAAAAACTATGAAACTAACTGAGGCTTGACATAAAACAACAGCTGTTCCTTTTTCATAAAAAATACTCAAACTGGTCCTCGGGTTATATTTTCCCCAGGGCAAACGATGAGCCAAAAATAGTCATGTGATAAGCAGACAATTTGTGTGTCTAATCTAACCCTGGGAATATCCTTGGCGTCTGTTGAGCGCATGTGAAATCAAATATGTAGCGTATCCACTTAGCAATTAAGGCTGTCATTTTTAGACATTCACGACATTTACGGTAGTTTACGACAATGTGAGTGGAGAATCATTGCCAAAAATGGGTCACACCAATGATGTTTGCCGTAAAAAGACAGCTTTTCCTCATCAATTTACAGCCAGTTCAGAATCTCTCAAGTAGATACTTACTTGGGAGAGCTTATGCAAAATATCAAGCACAAAAGTATGAAACTGAAAACAATAGTTCCAAAAAAACTTGCAGTGTCTAAACATACAATCATTGAGGGAGCGATTTAGCTACATGTACGAAGAGGACGGAAACAAAGACATTTTATCTTGTTTCTCTTTTCTTTTCCTCTTTCTGCTCGTTTGTGTCAGTAGAAGAAGGATGTAAAAAAAGTGAGCTGTTTGTTCTTTAAAAATCGCACTAATCAGCGAGTATCTAAAATTTCATGTAAGCCCAACGACATTTCAACATGTTTTACAAATCAATTAATATTCTTTGCTCTTTTTGAAGCTAATTTTATATAAATTGGCTTTCGAAAACATTGGGTGTTATTAGTTACTTTACTGCAGCCACTGTTGAAGTTCCCACCTGATTCTTGAAGGTAATATCCCAATTGTTGAAGGCCATATCCCTTCCAACAGATTGTGTTGACATGTGGCCATATGGTTGGTGGCCATTTGAGCTGTGGTCATTTGAGCGGTGATCATTTGAACGTTGGCCATTTGAGCTGTGGTCATTTGAACGGTGGCCATTTGAGCGGTGGTCATTTGAGCGGTGGCCATTTGAGCGGTGGCCATATGAGCTGTGGTCATTTGAACGGTGGTCACATGGTTGGTGGTCATTTAAGCGGTAGTCATCTTGGTGTGTACACCGTGCTGACTCATTATAACACGCACTGAGTCATAGGCGCACTCTAGCATTCGAGTAAACTCTACGTTCTCTAATGTTCGTCGTCACCGAGATTTATATAGATACGCTAACACTGCGCTGGCGAAGACTTCGTAACGCCTGTTGCTATGCAACATAAAGCGCTGACACATTGCTATGAAATAACTAGTCTAGGAGAAAGAAATATTCCGCTCTATTTGGCTATCCATGGGATGATATTAGGCACTTCTGTTATAATAGCAATAGATCATTGCAGTGGTGCATTTTGGATTACAAGATTCGGGCACATCACTACACCATTCTGCGTCTTTCACGCTTACCCGAAACTAAAGTACCCAGCCCTATGATCTAGTCTTGCATGGGAAGACCAATTATCTTTAGCAACTGCTTGATTCCAATTTAGTTAGCATTATGTCGAAGGCCGTTACGTTTCGGAGCACCCTTTCCTTTTCTAGTACTCCTTCCAAACGGGGTGGGGAAGGGCGGAAAGCGGGTGGGGGTGTCCAGGACAGGGAGCCGGCAATGTGCAGGACAGGGGGCCGGGGTGTACAAGAGAGAGGGGGCCGGAGATGTATAGGACAGAGGGGGCCGGAGGAGAGGAGAGAGGGCCGGGGAGTACAGGAAAGGGGGCCGGGGTTTACAGGAGAGGGGGCCGGGGTGTACAGAAGAGGGGGCCGGGATGTACAGGAGAGGACCTGGGATGTACAGGAAAGGAGGCCGGGGGTGTACAGGAGAGGGGGCCGGGGGTATACAGGAAACTGGGCCTGGGTGTACAGGAGAGAGGGCCTGGGGTGCACAGGAGAAGGGGCCGGGAGTGTACAGGAGAGACGGGGCCGGAGATGTACAGGAGAGAGGGAGCCGGGGGGACAGGAGAGAGGGCCGGGGTGTACAGGAGAGGGGGCCGGGGGTGTACAGGAGAAGGGACCGGGAATGTACAGGAGCGGGGACCAGGGGTGTATAGGAGAGGAAAGCGGGGTGTACAGGAGAAGGCCCGGGGATGTGCAGGAGAGGGGGCCGGGGTGTACAGGAGAAGGGTCCTGTGTGTACAGGAGAGGGGACCGGGAGTGTACAGGAGAGGGGGCCGGGGTGTACAGGAGAGGGGACCGGGAATGTACAGGAGAGGGGGCCGGGGTGTACAGGAGAGGGGACCGGGGGTATACAGGAGACTGGGCCTGGGTGTACAGCAGAAAGGGCCTGGGGTGTACAGGAGAAGGGGCCTGGGGTGTACAGGAGAGATGGCAAGGGATGTACAGGAGAGGGGTCGGGGGTGTACAGGAGAGATGGCCGGGGATGTACAGGAGAGGGGGCCGGGGTGTAGAGGAGAGGGGACCGGGGGTATACATGAGACTGGGCCTGGGTGTACAGGACAGATGGCCGGAGGCTGTACAGAAGAGGGGGCCGGGGGTGTACAGGAGAGAGGGGACCGGGAATGTACAGGAGAGGGGGCCGGGGTGTACAGGAGAGGGGACCGGGGGTATACAGGAGACTCGGCCTGGGTGTACAGGACAGATGGCCGGGGATGTACAGGAGAGGGGGCCGGGGGTGTACAGGAGAGGTGGCCGGAGGCTGTACAGAAGAGGGGGCCGGGGGGGTGTACAGGAGAGGGGGCCGGGGTGTACAGGAGAGAGGGGGCCGGGGATCTACAGGAGAGGGGGTCGGGGTGTACAGGAGAGGGGACCGGGGATGTACAGGAGAGGGGGCCGGGGTGTACAGGAGAGAGGACGGGGATGTACAGGAGAGGGGGCCGGGGGTGTACAGGAGAGAGGGGGCATAAGACATAACCCGTGGTCAAACATTAAAAAACGAAAGCAAAAGGAATTGCCTAAGAAATGGTGAGGGGGTCGGCAACACCTCTCTCCCCAACCATTAACCCCTCCCAAAGCCCCATCTCTGCCCCATCCCACACCTACCTCACCTTGTTAGGGTCAAAGACAGCTATTATACATACAACATTTTCAGTGAAAAAAAACTAATGAGATCCGTAATTTAGCAAAAAAAAAAAAATTTTTCATCCAAAATCCAACCAGATTCAAGATTTTTTATTTATGTATCATTTTAAAGAAGCCAAATTTAAAAAATGTTTTTTTTTTAACTCTAGTCGCTGCCAAACCATCTATATGCCACCAGAAGCTGGTCTGGGGACAGCTGATGTCACCGTTCGATCCTGTCTTTATCTTTTTGACTACTCAAATTAATATCATTTTTTCATTGATGAAAAGTAAACACAAACACTAAAACTATAAGGTCAGACAAACTTACAATTGTTGTCACTCCGCACGGCTTTTAAATCCTATTTTGTCTGAAATTCTCGGTAACACGAGACTTAATTGCTTGCAACCTTCATGGCACTTGATGTTCATATAACAGAATGTTCACAATATAGCCACCATGGCACATGAAGTTCACAACACAGGGTGCTCAAAATACAGCTTTCATGGCACATGATTTTTACAGCACAGGGTACTCACAATACAGCCTTAATAGCACATGATGTTCACAGTACAGGGTGTTCACAATACAGCCTCCATGGCACACGATGTTCACAGTACAGAGTGTTCACAATGCAGCCTTCATGGCACAGGATATTCCTAGCACAGGTTTCTCTGCGCATGATGTTCCTAGTGCAGCCTTTACTGCACTGTCCTCAAGGCAAAGTTTTTTAATAGTGCAGAGTGTTCAGAGTACAGTCTACTAGGCATGAGTGATTCTAAGTACAGGGTGTTCACAGTTGCCTTCAAGGCACAGAGAATTCATAGCACAGCCTTCATTACAGTTTCTCCTCATTGGAATTATTTTTACAAGCTCTCCGGTACCCTGTCCACACAAATTATGCCACGCACGAAAGAAAACTATTCACGTCAACGCTGGGTGATTTATTTTCACTTCGCTGTAAGATACTGAGTGACTTCTACTTCAGTACATCAGATACTGTTCTACACACACTGCAGTGCACCAAATACTGAACTACTTCTATTTCAGTAATCGCATACTGAATTACTTCTTTTTCAGTACACACTGAATAACTTCTTACAATTTACAACTACACCACAGTCATTTTGTTACAATGGCAACAAATTAAGTTATCCTGTTATTTAAATATCGTATTTCAAGCACTGTTTTACAATAACTATACTTCCAAACCTTCTTGCCAATGAGTAACATGTTAGTATCAACATTCTAGCACAAAGTGACGAGTAAATTAACATAGGCTTGCTTCATTTCGCTTGTTATATCGCAGCTGCTCTCTTAAAGGCTTTAAAAAAATTGTAGCATTTGTTTCATCTAAACTAAATGATTTCTTACAGCCACATGTGGCGGCTTGACGTCATATATGCGGCTGTTACTTACCACAACATATAACAAGGATATATGTAGACATTGGGCCCAGATGTAAAAGTGCAGACATTACAAGGTTACAAGGTGACAAAATGTAGATTTGGTAGAAGACTTAATGGATAAAATTGCTAAAAGTATATATATATATATATATATATATATATATATATATATATATATATATATATATATATATATATATATATCTGTGTGTGTTAACACTATGAAAAAGTACACCTAGAGTACGGCTTGAGAGATCCAACGCCTAACCGCTTGAGTTATTCGACTGGTGATATAGCACTGAATAGGAACACATTGTAATTATCTGCATTTAAACCTCAAACCGACAAAACATTTCAGGCCTAACAGCTTAGTAATGACACATTTCTGTCAAATTTCACTGCAATCGAGGCGGATTTGTAGGCGCAGTAGCAAATCACCACAGAAAATACAAGCTGTGTGGAATATTATCTACGAAATATTCCACATAAGTTCAAAACAGTCAAAATAGAAACGCAGGAACATCACTTTTCTGGTCAAATGAAATAAATAAACAAATAAACAAAAAAATCCGGTAGTTTTCTTGTCAAACGAAATAATCTTAAAATAAACAAGTAATCTAGTAGTTTTTCAATCAACGAAAATAATCTGCAAATGAACAAGTTAATGGTTCTTTGATTCAAACAAAGCGAACAAAATCATAGTAATTTTAGCGATAACAACAAGCTAAAAATATAGTAATCTAAGATTTAATTTCGACCACGGTAGTGAGTACGAGGGGTATGACGTGACTCGGGAGTGCGTTTATGTGACATCAGATTGATTTGAAACTACGATGTGAATATGTGGGCTTACGTGAAATCTGCATGACGCCCAACGTTGCGTTTTCGTTCAATCTGAATGGCGTGAAGCAATGGATTGATGTGAAATCTGCATTACGTGAAATGTTCCGTTTATGTGAAATCCACGTAGAATTGAAACAGTGTGTTTTCTTTAAATCGCAATGACATGAAGCCATACGTTTAAGTGAAATCTGCATGACTTCCAACGATGCCTGTTCGTTCCATCTGAATGGCGTGAAACAATGGATTTGATGTCAAATCTGTATTACGTGAAATTTGCATGACGTATGTAATGCTTTGTGTTAAATCTCAATGACCATTCCTTTATGCTTGAATAATCAATAATATCTATTTTAAGGCCGTATAAAAGCAGAGCAGGAGATGTTATCTTGGATTTTCCAAATTTGCTTTTAAATCAAGTGCTTGAAATTAGCTGGCAGCTCCACCAGTCACTGGCAGTTACATTATCTAACATTTTAATGGCTGAAGATCTATTGGCCACTAAGGCCCTGTCTCACTGAATAACACCGAGGCTACATTGAGACAAGACTTACGACTCCATCCGGTCATAGCCCCCGCCACTCGCCTCCCCCCTTCGCCGCCCCACTTGTCACTCCATCCAGTCATACCCACCACTCCTTCCCCTTCACTCGCCCCCTGCCCCACTTAACACTCTATCTGGTTATACCACCACCCCTTCCCCTTCACTCGCCCCCTGCCCCACTTAGCACTCTATCCTGTCATACCCACCGTGGCTTTCCCTTCCCTCGCCCTTGCTCCCACCGCCCTACTTAAAACTCCATCCGGTCATACCCACCGCCCTTCCCCTTCACTCGCCCCCACCGCCCTACTTAACACTCTATCCGGTATTCCCACCACTCCTTTCCCTTCACTTGCCCCCTGCCCCACTTAACACTCTATCTGGTCATACCCACCGCGCCTTCCCCTTCCCTCTCCCTCGCCCCCGCCGCCCCACTTATCACTCCATCCAGTCATACCCACCATTCCTTCCCCTTCACTCGTCCCCCGCTCCACTTAACAGTCCATCCGTTCATACCCACCGCGCATTCCCTTCCCTCGCCCTCACCCCCGCCGCCCCACTTAACACTCCATTCGGACATACCCCGTCCGCTCTCTACCCCCCTACCCTGCCACTCCATCGCACACCCATCCTCCCCAATACACATACTCCCCCCCCCCATAAATTGGCAATCATTATCCAAGCCAATTCTTCTCTCCCCCCCCCCTCCCTACCCGCCTTCCAGCCACCAAGGACAAGATTCTCATCTCCGGGAAATTTATTTCACTCACGGGTCTCATTGTTATTGTTTATAGTTCGCCACTTAGAATATGGCACGAATTGAACCTTTTTAATACAAGCACTGCCATTGCTGCCCATAGTCGGGCATACAATAACAGCCAAAGAAACGGTTGCAAAGAAAACTAGGCATTTTCTGATGTTGTTTTCTTTCCCATCAGCGCTGTTGGTCATGCAGTATGTAGAGATACAGACATGTTTAAGAAACTTACCCACATTAAACCTGCATAAAGTCAACAATTTCACCATACATCTTCATGCAGCGAGTGTTTCAGACATGCCTAAGAAGCCAGTCCACCTTCCTCCATACATCTTCCGCTGTACATCTTCATACATCGCAGGTTTCAGACACAATTAAGGAGCCCGCTGACCTACCACCATACATCTTCATAAAGCGAGCGTTTCAAACATGCTCAAGAAGACAGATCACCTTCCCCCATACATCCTCATACAGCGTGTGTTTCAGACATGATTAAGAAGTCCGCCGACCTACCAGCATACATCTTCATGAAGAGAGCGTTTCAGACATGCTCAAGAAGCCAGCTCACTTTGCCCCATGCATCTACATTGAGCCACCTTTCCCCATATATCTATTGCCATACGTCTGCATGGAGTGAGTGTTTCGCTGACGTGGGCCTGTCCACCTGCCATCATCGTCTGGTTAAGCCTAGTGATTCATCGACATGTTTAAACAGGCCACATTCACTAACATCATCACAGACTGGACTGGCTGATGTGACGACATCACCCCACTCACAAAAAAACCCACCCCAACCGCTCCCAAAAATAATACTACTAAGTGCATTTTCTCTATATATGATTCAATACCACACTAAAATCGCACACCAAAAATTACTACAGCCTAGATAGAAAGGTTTAACGGCGTCATCAGACCGCTCATTGCAAGTTTCTTTTGCGAATTCAGTATCAGCGCAGGAAACAAGCATCAGGTTCGTTGGGACCTATTTAGAGAAACCTGGATGAATGACCGCACTTCAACAATACACTGACCTCATGAATGACCGCACTTCACTGGCACAGAACCTAATTTACACACACGTGCATACACTATCACATACAGAGAACGTAAAGTGACAGCTTAGCAACGGCTTAGCAACGAACAGACACCAGTCCCGTATACACTATAACATACAGAGAACGTTGAGTGACAGCTTAGCAACATATAGCAACGACCAGACACCAGTCTTGTATTTTCACACTGGTGCCGTGCGCCATTCATGGATTATTTTGGTTTGTTTGAAATATAATGCCTGACATTGACATACAAAACAAGACGTAATGGCATCGAATCAATAAGCTATAAGATTCATGCAACTGAGAGAAAACAAGGCAGCCACCAGCTGTAGGATCACTTAAATTGCACAACGTTGTCTGGTTATAGTTGTTGCAAACAGCCACCATTCTTTATAAAATTTCATTTATCAATGCTCGAAACGTTATTGAGTATTGCAACAAGTATTTGACGTCGTTTTTATGTTAAGTCTGAAAGCTCTGCAATCTATACCACAGAGGGCTGTTTTTGTTAGAAATTTAATTAATTGCTAACAAGTGCGTCTATCTGCGCATATCTCTAAAACGATTTCTTGTCATTTTGCTTTAAATCTGTTGTATAAGAGCTAAACTTTGCCCTCTGTTTAATTGCCGTTAGCAGTGTTACTCTTTGAGGGAAAGATATATTAAAATAAAGGTAATGTTTGTGTCTCTGTGTATGCGTGGATATCTCTGTATGTGACATTGTATGCGTGGATATCTCTGTATGTGACAGTGCATGCGTGGATATCTCTGTATGTGACAGTGTATGCGTGGATATCTCTGTATGTGACAGTGTATGCGTGGATATCTCTGTATGTGACAGTGCATGCGTGGATATCTCTGTATGTGACAGTGTATGCGTGGATATCTCTGTATGTGACAGTGCATGCGTGGATATCTCTGTATGTGACAGTGTATGCATGTGTATCTAAATTAGGTTCTGTGCCAGTGGAATAGCACGGTTCCAAGCAGTACATGAATGAATTTCAGTTTTATTATCTTATTGTGAAAAAACTATAACTCTGTAATGTGGAAGTGTGGTCATTCATTCAGGTGTCTCCAAATAGGTGCCAACTCATAAAATACCCCACCCCATCCCCTCCCAAACAGTAATATTAACTGCATTTCCTCTATATACGGCTCGGTATCACACTACAATCGCACACCAAAAACCTCAAACGTGCTACAGCTTAAAGGGAAAGCCTAATGGCGTCATCAGATCACTTACTGCAAGTTTTTTTTTGCGAATTCAATATCAGCGACGAAACATGTGACCTATTTGGAGAAGCCCGGATGAATGACTAGACTTCGACATCACAGAGTTATACTTTTTCACTATGAGATATAAAACTTAATTTTATTCATGTGTTGCTGGGAACCGCACTACTCCATCTAAAATCTAATTTATATACATCTGCATACACCGACACATACACACATGTACACAAATGACACAAGCACACACACATTGGTTTTATTTTAATAAATCATTCTCTCAAACATTAACACTGCTAATGACAATTAAACAGAGGGTAAAATTTTAGCTGACATACCAGATTTAAAGAAAAATGGCAAGAAATAAGAAATTTAGACATATACGCAGATAGAACACAGTTATGACCAATTAATTAAATTCTTTACCAAACAAGTCCTCGAGGTACAAATACAGATCTTTGCAGGCTTTACATAACAAACGACGTCAAATACTTGTTGCAATAGTCAATAACGCTGCCAGGATTGATAAATGGAATTTTATAAAGATAGGTGGTTTTTGCAGCAACTATAACCAGAAAGCGTTGTATAATTTAAGCGATCTTACAGCTGGTGGCTGCCTTGTTTTCACTCAGTTGCATGCATCTTATAGCTTATTGTTTGCAGGTTTTGGGTCTTGTTTTGTACGTCATTGTCAGGCATTATTTTTCAAACAAACCAACATAATCCATGAATGTCGCACCACTGCGGAAATATGGGACTGGTGTCTGTTCGTTGCTATGTATTGCTAAGCTGTAGTTTTACGTTCTGACCTATGTCAGTTAAGCTACCCAAAGCACGGGACTGGTGTTAATCCGTTGTTATGAGTTACTAAACTGTAGCTCTGTGTTCTGATGTCAGTGTTCTAATGTCAGTTGACTGATCCAAAACATTGGGCTGGTGTGAGTCCGCGGGTATGTGTTGCGAACTGTAACTCTTAGCTCCGCCCTATGTAATTTAACACACCAGCTTACACAAAGTCCTTTATAAAGCATTCTCAAAGGACTCGGTGGGGGTGGGGGTAGGGGAGGGGGTGGGGGAGTTAACGTTGGGAATTTAAATGCTGCATCTAAAGTAGCACAATATTACAGCGCAACCATGTGTCAGAAGCAGAAGTACAAATGTAATGGTCTGTAGTCAAGCACGGCTCAAATCTTACAACGGTCCGTCGTCAAGCAAGGCTAAAATCTTACAACGGTCCGTCGTCAAGCAAGGCTAAAATCTTACAATGGTCCGTCGTCTAGCTTCTCAAATCTTGCAATTGTTAGGACTCTCAATCTTAACTCATTTTTTTTGCTATTCGTCTATTAATAAACACGAACATCTCTACATTAAGATCCACTTTTCATGCAAGAAAGAAAACAGTTTTTTTCTCATCTCAAGTGTTAAAATATTTGATCGGACGAGTCTATGATCGTTTTATTTTTCTCAACAAATTTACAAACATATTTTGTCTTTACAATTTTGGAAGGTCCGACATTTGTCAAAAATTCTTATTTCAATTTTTTTGCAAAAGAGGATTTAGTGGTTATATGTGATGTCACTCTCAAATTGTAATTTTTATTAGTTGCTTTTTTCAAATTTTACAAAAAATTTTTAATCCAATTGCGAGCGACTAATACTCACGCCTCGCTAGCTTTGGCAGCTTCACATTCAGGACTTTAAGTACTTTTGCACATTTCCTCAACTATAGTTTATGTGCACAGCGAAACACACCTCTGTGATCCAGTGAAGCTGACTAGATACCCTCTGCTTACTTTTGTCACATGATATTGGCAGTGTTAAGACAAATGGGTGGTGTCAGATGAAAAAGTAGTGTCAAATGAAGGACTGGTGTCCACTGAATGGTGTGAAATAAAGAGCTGTGTCCATTGTAAAAGAAATATCAAGTAAAGGGTTAGTACCCATTTGAAAAGTAGTGTCAGGTGAAGGGTTAGCGTCCACTGAATATTGTAAAAGAAATATCAAGTAAAGAGTGAGTACCCTTTGGAAAAGTAGTGTCAAGTGAAGGGCTAGTGTCCACTGAGGAAGCAGTGTCAAGTCAACATGTTCGACAAATACAAGTTTCACTGAATTTTAAGCTAAAAATGAAACAAGTGATAAACGCGAGTCATATGAAAGTTCTAAAATTTTTATTCCGAAGAGTTACACAAGATCAAGCGCATTGAATGTAAGTTTTAAGAACTCAAAGTGATAATAAGTTAACACAATGAAACATCCTAAAATCAAATAATTGCGATATAATTTTGCTAAGATTTAAAAAAGAAGAAATTCAACTGTATTTTCAATTCAGCAGGACTGTCTGATATTTTGAAGAAAGCAACAATTTGTTGTTTTACAAGAGTGAAGTTTGGCCGATGATTATCTGAAAAACAGCTGCTGTTAAGCTGACAAAAGTAATCGGACCATAAAAGCAGGTGCACTAGCCTGTCAGTTTACCTAATATTTGACCATATTTTACGCAGTAGTTTAATGACTTTTGGCCAAATCACAAATTTAAATGCATGCTTTGTTAAGGGTGACCTGATCGAACTGTATATTAAGGACCGTATATCGTAACAAACTTTCGCCGTTTTTTCTTGACCACTGTTTCGGGTATATCGCCAAAACAGTTCTGCTAAATTCCAAAGCTTTCAGTCCTTATGTGTTGAAGAAGTAGCAATTATGGGGTGGAACGTAGGAGGTGGCAAAGTCGTTCATATGACTTTCATTTCTATTTGATATCCAGGTTAAGCCAACACCCTTGCTTACGTTGTATTTCTCATAAATTGCACTTTTATCTATCTAACCGCATTTCTGTTTAATTTTACCAATAAATTACAGTACCAATCTCTATAACATACTAGGAACAAGTCACAGCCACAAATTTACGTTAAGTCGCTCAGAATATAACAATAGGAACAAGTCACAGCTGTAAATGTACGTTAAGTCGCTCAGAATATAACATACTAGGAACAAGTTACAGCCACAAATGTACGTTAAGTCGCTCAGAATATAACATACTAGGAACAAGTCACAGCCACAAATGTACGTTAATTCGCTCAGAATATATGTTATCTAAGTGTCATATTTCAGTCTATATATGTTTTATGCGTGGCAAGTACAGTCCATGAAATAAAACACTGAGCACTTCTCAACCTCAGAAAGCACACATGAACTTGTATCATCCCAAACCAAACATATGAACTCTTCCCAACCACATACCAAACACATGAAATCTTCTCAAACACAACCAAAACACATGAACTCTTCCCAACCACACCCAAAACACACGAATTCTTCCCAACCACAGCCAGAACCCACGAACTTTTTTCACAGCCCTGGGATTTAGAAAGATTCTCAGCCACAGACATGAGAATCTTTCTAAATCCCAGACCACGCACGTGAAATGTTACAATCCCAGCCAAGACAACGATTACTTTAAACCCAGCTAAGCGCATGAACGTTCTCAACTTTAGAATGAAACACATGATCTCATTTCTCATCACTCAGGAGTGTGTTGTTACATAATAGAGGAAATATCATATCCAGGCACCTTCGGTGTTCTGAAAGGGATGCAGGAACAAGGTACAAAAAAAGGGATAACGCATTTTAACGTATAAAAACACCCTATTGAAGAACTGACAAAGCGTGTTAATGTCAAGCCGGTACAAAGTGGAGAAATCAAGGCACCCGGATACTCTCATAATGTGACGTCACGCCTAAGGCAATACAGTAGCTTAACAATGTCACAGATTTAGCATGAATGGCGACAGAGGAAGACAATGGCTTTCCAGTCACATGTGTTATGTAAGGGTCACTAAGCTTTGTCCCTACAACCAAGGTTGGTGCTTGCTCTCAGCAAACACAACTTACTTCAGTCATGGGCGTGGCATTTCCTCTGTTTCTTAATCGTTTTCTCTTTCTCTCTCTTTCTCTTTCTCTCTCTCTGTACCTAATATATATATACATCTACCTAATATATATATATATATATATATATATATATATATATATATATATATATATATATATATATATATATATATATATATATATATATATATATTTATATATATATCTGTGTGTGTGTATGTGTGTGTG
This sequence comes from Protula sp. h YS-2021, assembly GCA_949752745.1. Classification (NCBI taxonomy): domain Eukaryota; kingdom Metazoa; phylum Annelida; class Polychaeta; order Sabellida; family Serpulidae; genus Protula; species Protula sp. h YS-2021. Next base: position 19,862,762 of record OX457034.1, on the reverse strand, counting down.
CAATTATAATGAAATGTCATAGATTTTCAATTAGTCCAGAGCAGTTTTTGGACTAACAGACAACAAGACAAGTTCATAGACCATCTGTTTTGTACCACTGACTACCAATGCTCTTCATTAATGTGTTTTCAGGAGCAGGAATAGGAATAGTCTGTTTTCCTTCCGCCGTCACTTTGGAGTAGGCAGTTGCACTAGAAATTATATATAATGTAATATAAAACATATTATAGCAAGCCATTGTACAGAACTAACCCTCTATCCGGAATTAAAAAATCAAAGATGGTGTTATTGTGTTCTTGAAATTAGGTCAAAATCAGTGTCTACTAAGAAGCAGTCGTCCATGGACGGACGGAGGGCGGACATATGGAAAGATTGGCGACACATACCGTCCCTTCCAGAGCAAAAGCCCCGGCTAAAAGTACACATATTCACCTACCTGTTTTTATTCACAATGTGCTGAGTACTGATCATATAGAGATTATTCCACTGATATTCCTCACTTAGTCACGTGATAATCACTGTATGGAATGCATAATCACCGTATTGATGTGTGTATATACAATCCTCTCCTGCAAAATGGATAATGCACGCGTGCAAATTTTGCGAATTAGTTCTCCAGTCTTCGTGGCCCCTTTCTCCTCGACTGCCTGCGCGCCAGGCGGAATCTCAACTAAGGAAAAAGCGGTGTATCTAATAAGTGGATGTCCTTGACCCGTCCCTCTCTCTCTCTCTCTCTCTCTCTCTCTCTCTCTCTCTCTCTCTCTCTCTCTATTATCCTTGTCACAATTCAACTTCTAAATGAAACATCCTCCATTTAACCTGGTAAAGAGAAATTGTTTTATAAGGCTTTTGAATCAACTGCCGAGCACAGCGCTACTTTATTGTCCTGCCTGAAGCGAGACCATCATTCACTTGATATCTTCATACCAATTAAACTCGTAGCACCGATTCAATGATATTGTTTTTTTTTTCCTTTCTATACGATGGTGTAATGTGTAGAATCCCAAAGGGATGGGGCTGTTTCATTACAAGTTACCCCCTAAAACATCTACAAGTTTTTTTTGTACTAGGAGAGTAACGGTTAAGCAATTTGTTGTTGTTGTTTTTGTGATGGGTTATGCTGTTCAGATGCTGCCGGTATGTTGTTAGAACACTGTTGCCTTGTTGCTGGTATTTTGTGGGTATGCTGTCCGTATGCCTTAGGCTTAATCTCGGTATACTGTCCGTATGCTGTAGGCTTACTCTCGGTATGCTGTCCGTATGCTGTAGGCTTGCAGTTGGTATGCTGCGTGCATATTGTTGTCTTGTTGATGGTATTTTGTACGTATGCCGGCGGTTTGCAATAGGTATACTGTCAATACGCTATGGCTATGGTTTCGTAAAGTGACAAATTGAATGAGGATTATATTATGAAAATTGAATTCAAAGGAAATTCAGGAATTTAGTTTTTAGAATTTTAGACATAAGTTACTGATATATTCACCAATGTATTACAATTATAAAAGCTGCAGTTAACTGTACAGTTAACTACTTCGGTTAACTGCTCCGTTTATCAACCAGAACATCCAAAAGTAAATTAATAAATTTGCCCTGTTTAACAAATGAAAAACTGTCAAAAACTGCTTGCGCGATATAGCAAGGTGAACCGATTTCCGCTTCTATGAGTATATTTAACTGTACAGTTAACTTTTATGAATGCCAGGGCAGGACTACATTGAAATGTACAACTAACTTCTGTGAATACCAGGGAAGTCGTAAGTGGCCGTTCGTACTTAAAAACAAAATGACAGTATTTCTCAGTAATATATTATTGAGAATTACATCGTTAAAATGTCAGTGGCTATTCGTACTAAGAGTAAGGCGAAGGAAAATTAACTCATTGTTTCTCAGACTCAAGTCGTATCACGAAACTCGTAAATAAAAAGAAACAATCTGATTGGTTCTAAAAATCTTCTAGCAGTTAAAAAACAAAATCCGCAGGCCACGTGGATACATTAAAAACTAAAGTAAAAAGATTTACTCGAATAACAGAAAAAGCACTGAAAATACCCTTTTTAAGGATGAATTTATCCCAAAATTTATTTCACACTCGCTCCAATGGTACCCACATTTTCATTCGGAAAACACTTCAAATGCTCCAAAATAGCAAACTATATACTTATAGGTGTCATGTTTTATAAATGTTTCTTGGAACCGTTGAACTTTATTTAACGGGAGAATTTTTTAAAATGAAGAAGTTTAATCCCAATTTGGTCTACTTTTCGAGAAAAATTCAAAAGATCAAGTATTAAAAAACAAATGGAAAGAGAAACAAGACTATTTTCTTGGCCTAAAATGTAAATATCTTCTGTTGTATATAAAAATCAAGCTTTAAATGTCGTCTTTCGTACTTATTGTGAGATTATATGCCCTTTATATTTCATCGTAAAATTGTTCTGTGCTGCTCAATGCATTCTGACTGGATCACTGAGTTATAGAAATAAGCAGGAGAAATGTCAGCACACTTGAGTGAGTTGGGTGTCACGGCGTGGTGAAGAGCATGCACCGCTTGATTACACCCGTACCACTTACTGGTAATAGAAAGTGACGGGGTGTGCATGAATTGTGCTCAGGGTATTACATGATGCGGTGATGGGGTCTAAGACAGCAAGCACGAGTGATGCAAAACAGGGTAAGAGTCCAGCACAGCAAGCACTAGTGGTGCAAAACAAGGCAAGAGTCCAGGACAGCAAGCACAAGTGGTGCTGCCAAATGCAGGACACCAGGGTAGCAAGCACGAGTGATGCAGCCCAGGCAGGAACTCAGAACAGCAAGCACCAGTGGTTCAGCCCATGGCAGAAACCCGAGACGGCAAGTACGAGTGATGCAGTCCAGGGCAGAAACCCGAGATAGCGAGCACGAGTGGTGCTGCCCAGAACAGGAATCCGGGACAGCAAACACGAGTATAGGAGCCCATGGCAGGAACCCAGGACAGCAAGCACTAGTGGTGCAGCCCAGGGCAGGACTCCAGGACAGCAAGCACAAGTTACAGCCCAGGGCAGGAACCTAGGACAGCAAGGAATCTTTGACAATCCAAAAATAGACAAATGACACGCAAAAAAGTCAATTTATCTAAAGAGTTACGCAACACGGGTAAAATAGCCAAGGCAGTCTTAAATTAGTCAGCACAACTATCAAAGGTCGGACAAAAAAACGGTCAAGTGACCGGTCACATGACGGACAAAAATCGGTTAAGTGACCGGTCAAATGAGGGACAGGTTACAGGCGTAAACAGGACAGGTCACATGTTCACGTGACTGGCCTGAAATAGTCCAGTGACCTGCGTAAAACAGTCAAGTGACATGCGTAAAACGGTCAAATGATGGGCAGGTTAAATGCGTAAACAGGACAGGTCACATGTGTCAAGTGACTGACCTAAAACAATCAAGTGACATGTGTAAAACAGGCATGTGACATGCGTAAAACAGTCATGTGGCATGCGTAAAACGGTCAAATGTGGGACAGATTACAGGCGTACACCAGACAGGTGTCATGTGACTGGCTTAAAACAGTCAAATGACATGCGTAAAATAGTCGAGTGGCTCGATTAAAAAGTCAAGTAACAGGCTTTAACCAGTCAAATGAATGGCATAAAACAATCAAGTGACAGGCGTAAAACAGTCAAGTGACATGCGTAAAATAGTCGAGTGGTTCAATAAAAAAGTCAAGTAACAGGCTTTAACCAGTCAAATGACTGGCCTAAACAGTGAAATGACACGCTTAAAACAGGCAAGTGACATGCTGACAACAGGCAAGTGACAGGTTTTAAACAGTCAAGTAACTGACTTAAAACAGTCAAGTGACATGCGCAATTAAGTCATGTGATGTGTGAAATCCAGTCATGTGACATGCGTAATTCAGTCATGTGACATGCGTCATTCAGTCGGAGGACGTGCGTAATTCAGTGAGGTAAGATGCGTAATTTAGTCAGGTGACATGCGTAATTCAATCATGTGACATGCGTAATTCAGTCATGTGACATACGTAATCCAGTCATGTGACATGCGTAATTCAGACATGTGACGTGCGTAATTCAGCCATGTGACTGCTCAAATGAAAATATAAAACAAAAAATAATGGGATAAAGTAGAATATATAAAAAAATGACATTGGCGGCTATAAATACCTTAGTGGAAAATAAAGAATCACCTCAGTCCATTGTTCATTATCAAGCGATTGATGTTTTATAATTATGTTTTCATTTGTTCATTACTTCCATTACTTGTCTAAATAAATGGTGTAAAAATACTAAATAAAAAATAAACCAAACGAAATATTTTTTCATAATTTGTTTAGCAACTGCATCCTCTTTGGGCCCGTTTTTCATGCATCAGTATCAGCACCCCCTCTCGGGGGCGGGGCGGAGGTGGGGCGGGTGCGGGGGCGGGGGGAGGGCACTCAAGTACCAACTGGAGGCCAGTCACATATCAACTGGTTACCATGCCTGTCCACGACCTTTTAAAAAACCCATCAACGCGGTGTGCTAATTTTGACATAATGCCCCCTTTTTAACCAAACTAGGAATAAAATTTTGAAATGCCCCCTTTTTGAAAAAAATATTCCCTTTTTAACGAAATTAGTACTCCAATCTGGAGTGGTATTCTGCTCTCTCCTTATATTTAAGGACGTCCTTATTCTTGAAGTTAGATGGTTTGTCCTCAATTTTTATCCTTATTTTTAAAAGACTTTGTTAAGTTAAGATAGAACAGAATAGCTTTTTATCCTTATTTTTAAAAATAAGGACATCCTTGAAAATAAGAACACAGCAGAATACCACTCCAGCCCTCAAAATTACCCCCTCCCCTTCTCACCATGGTAACGAAGTGGCTGTCTGGGGTATCAGTATCACTGCATGATCCGTTGTAGGATTACGCAGGCACGTTGGCACTGTCAAGCTGCCAATTTCTATGATATAATCTACAGAATAAGTAACTGCAGCAAGGGATGTTACTGGCATGGCTCACAAAAACACCGTGAGTGAGCGAGTGAGTGAGTGAGTGAGTGAATGAGTGAGTGCTTACGATGGGATGATTCCATTTATTTTTTTAATTATGTTGGGAAAGCAGTGATTGATTATTTGTTTGTTTTGCTTGTCTGTTTGTCTGTCTGGTGTGTAACGACCCGTTCAGCGGCAATGAAAACAGTTTAACACCTTTTTTCATTCATGACGTCATTATGACGCGCCATGTAAATATAACACAACCATAAACTGCAATATGATGCTTAATGAGAAGTTCAAGCATCTAATCTATATATATATATATATATATATATATATATATATATATATATATATATATATATATATATATATATATATATATATATATATATATATATATATATATATATATAGCAAAAGGAATGTTTTTATACTACAAATAACAAATGACGGTGCGAAACATGCATTGTGACATTTCACTGGACGGAAATACTACAAAGTGAACATGTTTATGTTGATTACATGCCTGCAGAGATATTACAGAAATCGAAATTGCCGGGCCGCGGTGGGGGGAGGGGGTGTAGAGGTATGAGAAATTCTTAAATTAAAATGTATAGGAAACTATCCGTTACAACTAATGACTGTTTATATATTTATATATTTATTATATATATTTATATATTTACTATATGTTTTTCCAACGCCACATTGCACGTTTACGACTCAAACTCAAAGTTATGACTAAAACACTTTATTATTCTAAAGTCATATCACGATTCCACCCCTCCCCCCCCCCCCGCACGGCGCAATCAGATGCAATCATTCAATAATTCAAAGTAATATGAAACGGATACAAGCGGCACAAGCCACATCTAATTCTTCAGAAACGTTTTCATGAACGTATTTCCATACATCAGTACCTGCATCAGGAGCACATGCTGTACCTAATGCTCTGGACATGTTTATGCATCAGTGGCACGTGCTGTACCTAATGCTCTGGACATGTTTTATGCATCAGTGGCACGTGCTGTACCTAATGCTCTGGACATGTTTTATGCATCAGTGGCACGTACTGTACCTAATGCTCTGGACATGTTTTATGCATCAGTGGCACGTGCTGTACCTAATGCTCTGGACATGTTTTATGCATCAGTGGCACGTGCTGTACCTAATGCTCTGGACATGTTTTATGCATCAGTGGCACGTGCTGTACCTAATGCTCTGGACATGTTTTATGCATCAGTGGCACGTGCTGTACCTAATGCTCTGGACATGTTTTATGCATCAGTGGCACGTGCTGTACCTAATGTTCTGGACATGTTTTATGCATCAGTGGCACGTGCTGTACCTAATGCTCTGGACATGTTTTATGCATCAGTGGCACGTGCTGTACCAAATGCTCTGGACATGTTTTATGCATCAGTGGCACATGCTGTACCTAATGCTCTGGACATACATACATCAGTACCTGTACCAGTGGCACATGCCGTGCCTAATTCTTCCGACATGCATTCACACATTGGTGACACATGTCTCAAACCTTAAGGCCTGATAGAAAATATTTCTTATAATGCCAGTGAAAAAGCTTCAATTTTTTGACATCATATCCATATTAATCATGTATATCACCCGTATTGATAGTTGTGTTAACTGGAACACCTGTGCTGAAAAATCAAGCGTAGTAAAGTATTGTTCCCGTGCTTTTATTTGTCAGAGAGGAAGAGTGCAGTTATGTAGGAGATGGTATAAACTGTCATCACGTAATGCTTTTAATTTCATTTAATTAAAAGTTGAAATAGAATACTTTTATTACAGAATGTTAAATAAATGTAGTAGTAAATAAGAAGTGTAATCTCCGCTGATCACGCTTGGTACAAATAGCACAGGTCACACATGATAGTACTGATATAAAAACAGTGCTGTGTAAACTACCAGATCTCACTCTCACAAACGAGCAATGCTATACCAACAGTGCTGTGCAAATAACCAGAACTCACAACCACAATAAAGCAATGCAATAAAAACAGTGCTGTGCAAACTACCAGAGCTCACTCTCACAAACAGAACAATGCTATACCAACAGTGATGTCAGAGAGGAAGACTGCAGTTATGTAGTAGATGGTATAAACTGTCATCACGTAATGCTTTTAATTTCATTTAATTAAAAGTTGAAATAGAATACTTTTATTACAGAATGTTAAATAAATGTAGCAGTAAATGAGAAATATAATCTCCGCTGATCACGCTTGGTACAAATAGCACAGGTCACACATGACAGTACTGCTATACCAACAGTGCTGTGCAAACAATCAGAGCTCACTCTCACAACAGAACAATGCTATACCAACAGTGCTGTTCAAATAACCAGAGCTCACTCTCACAACAGAACAATGCTATACCAACAGTGCTGTGCAAACCACCAAAGCTCACTCTCACAATAGAGCAATGCTATACCAACAGTGCTGTTCAAATAACCAGAGCTCGCTGTCACAGTAAAGTACTGCCATACGCACAGTCGTATGCAAACTACCAGAGTTCACGCTCACACTAAAGCAATACTATGGAAAGAGTGTGTAACATACCAAAATTCACGTTCACAATAAAGCAATATTATACTGGCAGTGTGTGCAAGCAACCAAAATTCGCACTTACAATACAGCAATGATATACAGAGAATGTTGAGAAAACAACCAGAGCCTACGTTCATACTAAGGCAATGCTATACTGAGGGTTTTGAGGAAACTACAGAGCTCACGTTCAAACCAAAGCAATGTTGTAAAGCAAGCCGGGTGTAAACTTGCAGTGCTCACGTTCACACTAAAGAAATGCTATACAGACAATGCTATACTGAGGGTTTTGAGGAAACTACAGAGCTCACGTTCAAACCAAAGCAATGTTGTAAAGCAAGCCGGGTGTAAACTTGCAGTGCTCACGTTCACACTAAAGAAATGCTATACAGAGAATCATCGTAAACTAGCAGAGATCACATTCACACTAAAGAAATGCTGTACAGCGAGTCGGGTGTAAACTAGCAAAGATCACGTTCACACTAAAGAAATGCTGTACAGAGAGTCGGGTGTAAACTAGCAGAGATCACGTTCACACTAAAGAAATGCTGTACAGAGAGTCATTGTAAACTAGCAAAGATCACGTTCACACTAAAGAAATGCTGTACAGAGAGTCGGGTGTAAACTAGCAGAGATCACGTTCACACTAAAGAAATGCTGTACAGACAGTCGGGTGTAAACTAGCAGAGATCACGTTCACACTAAAGAGATGCTGTACAGAGAGTCGGGTGTAAACTAGCAGAGATCACGTTCACACTAAAGAAATGCTGTACAGAGAGTCATTGTAAACTAGCAAAGATCACATTCACACTAAAGAAATGCTGTACAGAGAGTCATTGTAAACTAGCAGAGATCACGTTCACACTAAAGAAATGCTGTACAGACAGTCGGGTGTAAACTAGCAGAGATCACGTTCACACTAAAGAGATGCTGTACAGAGAGTCGAGTGTAAACTAGCAGAGATCACGTTCACACTAAAGAAATGCTGTACAGAGAGTCATTGTAAACTAGCAAAGATCACATTCACACTAAAGCAATGCTGTACAGAGAGTCATTGTAAACTAGCAAAGATCACATTCACATTAAAGCAATGGTGTATTGAGAGTATTGTGTAAACAAAATTCACAGTAAAGCAAAGCTATGTTGAAACTGTGGAAAATACTGTGGAAAGTTGTCTGCTTCATAACTACCACATCATTTTCTCGTGTAGGTTCTAATTTTCCACACTCCACTCCTACCACAATATTTTGTAATGTAAGTGTTAGTGTTGCACACGTAACCACTAACACAATAGTTTCTGGTGTAAGTTTTAGTGATACACCCTCCCCAATACCACAACATTTTCTAGCCTAAGCTCTCGTTTTCCACACTCTACTGCTTCCACAATATTTTCTGGTGTAAGTTCTAGTTTTTTTCACATTGCATTACCACTACCATACACACCACACCAAACAGCAAACTTTTAAAGGCTAAATAGTATTGAAGGTTCTACACAGCTTGAACCTAGGTTGTTAAGATATTTTTTTTCGTATGGTTTCTTTGACTTAGATTCCACAAGGATAGCCTTGCTTTGTTGAAGGTCTTTTACAAAAAACAATAAAAACACAAGGGCACTCTGTTCAGGGACTGCAACTCGTGCTGACAGTGCTGCTGCTCTGAAAAGGTCATTCTGTAAGATACTAGTCTGCACCTATTTATGAAATCGTGACGGGTGTAGCTTTGAGTTTAATGCAAAACAGTACGATGATTCGGTGTAATCATGGGGTACAGTAAGATCAGATTTCATGGGTAATTACAGTCTGCCGCAGAGGCCGTAACATCAGCCTTGCTTCTTCAGTTTTATAGGGTCAGCTTCATGCAAGTCACAGTGACGGTGCTCAGGACAGGAACCCTGAACAGTAACCACCGGTGACGCGGCCCAAGACAGCAAACACGGAGTGATGGGACCCAGAGCAGGAGCCCGGGACCCCTATTGCTGGTGATGGGAGCCAGGACAGCAAGCACGAGAGGCGAAGGCCAGGACAGGAACCCAGGACAGCAAGCACAAGTGACGGAGCTCAGGACACGAATCCTTGACAACAGGCACCAGTGATGGAGCCCAGAACAGAAAGTACCAGTGACGAAGCACAGGACAGAGGCCAAGAAGAGCAAGCACCTATGACAGAGACCAAGGACAGCAAGCACTTGTGACGGAGCTCGAGGACAGCAAGCACTTGTGACAGAGCTCGAGGGCAGAAAGCACATGTGATAGAGATCGAGGACAGCAAGCACTTGTGACAGAGCTCGAGGACAGAAAGCACGTGAGATGGTGCTCGAGGACAGCAAGCACTTGTGACAGAGCTCGAGGACAGCAAGCACCTGTGACATAGTTCGAGGACAGCAAGCACCTGTGACAAATCCAAATTACTACCCTACCCTTTTAAACCAGTAAATGAAAACAAACCTAATTACATTAGTTGTTTAATTTTAGGAGGACATTCAAAAAATATACAAAAAAAACACGAAAAGCACTTATGACAATAAAACCACACAAACTCTTGGGCTGAGCTAAAAACTCTTCCTGCAGCCTGTAGCACTGGCAGTACGAGTCTGAAAGGCAAGTGCAAACAGTGCGCATGATTTCTGGTGCAATCACTATTTTTTTATAATTCTGTCACTCAGTCACGATGTGGCATGAATAAAAGAAAAGTAGCATGTGGTTTGTCCAATGTATGAACATATCGTCTGTTTTAGCCAAATGGTGACCATCTGTTCCTTTCGCCCAGTTTGGCAGAAACCGTCGAGGGAATATTCTTGCCAAATTTCTGGGCAACTGAACAACTAGTTTATGCATACTTGATGCATTAAGTCAAAATTTTCATACATTTGTATATTTTCGCAAACCTCATACGAGACATTAAGAAGGTTAGCATTTCACATGTCCAAAGTATAGAAAAAATGGTCAATTTTGCCAAATATCGATGCATTTATTAAAATAAGAACAAATATTGTATTGGCTCACTTGACCAACATGCTACCAAATCGATATCCGGACATAACGGCGACGGCCAAAACGGCGACGGCCAAAACGGCGACGGCCATAGCGGAGACCAAAACGGCGACGGCCAAAACGGTTCCGAAATCTGACGACAATGAGAATGTAATTGTAGCAGAAAAAAAGCATGTTCAAATCAGCGAAGTTTGAGCTGTTTTACCCATGTTTTTATTAATTTGGGAGCCAAAAATAAGTAAAAAAATGGACAGGAATCACAGGAGCACCACCATTTTTTGAACGAGTTAAGTAAAACAAGAGCACCCAACATTGACCTATTTCGACTAAAATTATGCCGCGTTCTCCACAACAACAAGGAAATAAATTGCGCTATTTTTTAGCCATAATTGGGCCAATTTTGGCGAATATGCCAAAATAATAACAAGCCTAGACGACTACCTTCGGAATATTCTAGTCAAATTTGAAAGCACGTCACCTGGAGCCACAGAAACGCAAAGAACAAATTCTTGTGCTGTGTATTTCTGTAATTTGGGCAATAAGGAACAGCGAATCCAAATCGCATTCGTCAAAGAGCCAAATTAAAACTTACACGGTACATAACACATGGCAAACCCCACACGGTACACCCCACATGGTACACCCCACGCGATACACCGATGTGGTGCAGCTCACGCGGTACACCCCACAATGCACCTCATACAGTACACCCCCACACTGTACACTCCACGCAGGACACCCCACACGATACACTCTCACATGATACGCTCCACATGGTACACCCATCCACAGAGTTCATCCCATGCGCTTTATGGTGCACCTCGCACGGCACACCCTACACGGCACACCTAACACGATACACATCACATCCTGCCACAGTACACCCTACACGATACACTCCATACCGTATAGCCTTACACAGTACATCCCTACACGTTACACCCCTACACAGTACACTTCACACCCCCACACAGTACACCCACACGATACACCCCACAAGTTACACTCCACACAGTACACCCCACACAGTACACCTCACACGGTACACTCCACACGGTACACACCTACACGATACACCAACACTTTACACTCCACACAGTACACCCACACGCTACACCCTACACGGCAAACCTCACACGGTGCACTCCACACAGTAAACTCCACACGGCACACCCAACACGGTGCCATCCACACAAGTACATCCCACACGGTACACCCCACACGGTACACTCCACACAGTACACCACAGTGAGGCAGACTTCACCCGACGCACTATAAATGATGCGATCAAACGACGCAGAGCAAATTAAAGGCAGCTGTCCTTATATATCAAACTACAGACAATTCCAATACCAAAATCCCCCCTCCAAAGAAAAAAAAAAGGAAAAAAACAACAACAACAACAAAAACATCAACGTGTATACAATATTAAAGTAACTGATATATATGTCGTTACTGTGGTTTTAATTATCACCAAACCATCCCTCATTCTGCCGTGATTAAGTGTACAAAACACGCATTGTTTATTTATTTATTTACTACATAATACAGGAATTTCGATGCAGTGTATGATTACTTTATTGATTATTTTTGTTTTACAGAAACATTTTGTCACCAAAATGCCAAATACGGATTTTTCAGGCAATGAGATGCAATCACTTTACTTGTAATGTTCATGTAATGTTTATATAATGTTCGTGTAATGTCCATAGAATGCCCAGATAAAGGATTTATTCAATGGCTGGAGGGCAACATAAAACAGGGCAGTAACATTGTATAATTCTACAGAGAATAACGATAACAAATAAAGATAACAGATAGAATTTATTGAACAAGCCATCGTTATCTGCCTAGGACATTTTACTTCTACCCAACCCCCCCCCCTACCCCCCCCAACCCCAGCCCCCCCCCCCTCCACCTCCACCCTTACCGCTTTCCCGCTCCAAATTGGTCCAATCAATAAGTTCTTTAAACTTGATGCTAAGCAACGTGCCGGCTGCAAGGCGCCAGTTATTGGGTGCCGGGGTGGGGGGGGGGAAGGGGAGCGGGGAGGGGGGAGGGGGGAGCGGGACGTAATGACCTTAAATGAACAGCTCTTTTGAATCTACAAAAGGAATGACTTGAACAGGCTTTAAATTGAGCGATGAATTATATAAAAAAAATGGATATAACTTTTTTAAAATTTATTTTTATTTATTTATTATTATTTTTTTTTTTTACAGTTCACAAAGACCATTTCACTGATCATGACATCCAGACATCTGTTGCTATGGTTATGCCAGCCAATCAGTTAACGAAAAACATCGCAAAGAGTTGACAGCCAGGCCATTACTTCTATTCAATGTTAAGGACCCTGGATGATTGCGCTTTGTCATTGGTCCATATTTATCACGTGATGCATCGATCTATTAAACGAAAGCATTTCTCGTAACGAAAGCAGTAGTGCGGCAACAACAGACGTTTTTACGCACATAAGCGTAAACACACCTCCCCAACCTCCACCAACCCCCTACCCCCTACCCCCGCCGCCCCCCCCCCCACCCCACTTCCCCCATGCAGCATAATCACGAAACCGACTTTAAAATCGAAGCAAGACGCGTCATTAAGTGGTAACTTGGCAGCGTTGAAAAGCTCTTTAAAAAAAAACACAACTTGTTTTTCCGTAATCTGATTGCAGTAGTATGATAATAAGGGTTCTACCGCACTTTGTGACGTCATACTGTCTGGAAATGACGTCATCATGTCTGGACCGGAAGTGCTGTCTAGACCGGAAGTGCTGTCTAGACCGGAAGTGCTGTCTGGAGTGGAAGTGACGTCATCATGTCTGGACGGGAAGTGACGTCATCATGTCTGGACCGGAAGTGACATCATGATGTCTGGACGTGACGTCATCATGTCTGGACCGGAAGTGCTGTCTAGACCGGAAGTGACGTCATCATGTCTGGACCGGAAGTGACATCATGATGTCTGGACCGGAAGTGACGTCATCATGTCTGGACCGGAAGTCATGATAAGCGTTAGGATAGGCGCGACCATGTGTGACGTCATCATGACGTCATACTGAGATGATGCTGTCTGGAGCGAAAGTGGTTTGGCCGAGTCAATCAACATGAAGCCAATGAACTCGACCTGTCAATCAGTGTAACCATGGCAACAGACCCCCCCCCCCCCTCGAAATTGTGATTTTTGCATATTTATCCGTTTCAGACGATTCTGAACATTTTTCATTTTTTCGACCCCCCCCCCCCCTCGAAATTGTGATTTTTGCATATTTATCCGTTTCAGACGATTCTGAACATTTTTCATTTTTTCGACCCCCCCCCCCTGTCAATCAGTGTAACCATGGCAACAGACCCCCCCCCCCCCTCGAAATTGTGATTTTTGCATATTTATCCGTTTCAGACGATTCTGAACATTTTTCATTTTTTCGACCCCCCCCCCCCCCTCGAAATTGTGATTTTTGCATATTTATCCGTTTCAGACGATTCTGAACATTTTTCATTTTTTCGACCCCCCCCCCTCGAAATTGTGATTTTTGCATATTTATCCGTTTCAGACGATTCTGAACATTTTTCATTTTTTCGACCCCCCCCCCCCCCTCGAAATTGAGATTTTTGCATATTTATCCGTTTCAGACGATTCTGAACATTTTTCATTTTTTCGACCCCCCCCCCCCTCGAAATTGTGATTTTTGCATATTTATCCGTTTCAGACGATTCTGAACTTTTTTCATTTTTTCGACCCCCCCCCCTCGAAATTGTGATTTTTGCATATTTATCCGTTTCAGACGATTCTGAACATTTTTCATTTTTTTTCGACCCCCCCCCCCCCTCGAAATTGTGATTTTTGCATATTTATCCGTTTCAGACGATTCTGAACATTTTTCATTTTTTTCGACCCCCCCCCCCCCTCGAAATTGTGATTTTTGCATATTTATCCGTTTCAGACGATTCTGAACATTTTTCATTTTTTGGGTCGACCGACCCCCCCCCCCCCCCCCCCAGGAGAACAAACTAAAAAAAAAAAATGTGCTGAATCAGCATGATGAAATCGTTGATTCAGCATGATAAAATCGTATATAAGTGTAGTGTCTCGAGGCTTAGGCATCGTCAGACACACCAGCTATCAACATAGACATGGATGACTTTGAAACAGTTACTTTTGATGATACATTATTATCGTTGGAAGAGATAGATGCGTTCTTTGAAGACGCTGAAACAGCTTTGAAGGAAGCGTTAGTTGTTCTGCCAGATGTCGCTACAGTGCAACAAGCAATGCCTCAGGAGGTAGCGTTAAATGCACCATCAGATGTCGCTACAGTGCAACAAGCAATGCTTCAGGAGGAAGCGTTAAATGCACCATCAGATGTCGCTACAGTGCAACAAGCAATGCCTCAGGAGGAAGCATTAAATGCACCATCAGATGTCGCTGCAGTGCAGCAAGAAATGCCAGATCCTGAGGGGTCTGACTACCCGTTCTGGGTTGCGAATAGACTTATCAATGGTGACAACTCACAACTAAGTGCAAAGTTAAAAGCGCATCTAGCACATTATGAGGAAAACGAAGTGAGTGATGATGATGAGGATTCAGAATTGGACATGTCAAGCGATAATGAGGATTCAGAAGTGGACATGTCAAGCGATGACGGAGAAGACAAACAGCTGAAATCTAAAATTGAATCGAGTAAGACCATACCTGTTACTGAGGAAGATGTTATAATGTTGAAACGGAACTTTCGAGCAGTACTTCCTCTGATTGATTGTAACATTTTATGGTGTTTATGTGAAGAAGGCTTTTTCAACAACCACACGTACATGTATCTAACGGAAGAAGTGAATACCGTCATTCAACTCATCTACATGTTAGAAGGAAACACAGAACATGTTCCGGCGTCAGAGCCAAAGTTCTCCGAAGCTATGACTCAACGTTTCATTCAACTTATTAAAAGTCTTCATGAGGAACTTTTTAAGACTTTATCTCTACCGGCGCCAAAGTCTCTGGATGAGGATCGTGAATTCAAATGTGCAAAGGTCATGTTGCATGGTTTCAAATACCTTGAAGAACGCATTCATGTGTATGATATGATGGCTTACCTCTATGAAAAAGGACATTTCACTATGTCAATGCTGTTTCAATGGATACTAGGGCATCGGACCCCAGGAGACTTTTTAGTGATTAACAAACGGTTTACCAACAACCTTTCTCGACGGTTTCAATGACATGACTCCGCGATTTTACAAACATCTCATGAAAACCTACATGTAACATCTGTAGAAAAGGAGGTAAAACCATCTACAATGTCAACATTGCTTCTTCATCGATGTGTAGAGACCATGGATGACGTCTTCAAAGTGAATTATGCTGACTATGTGTTTTCAAAGCTTCCTGCTTTTGAATCGGATTGGATGCTGCAAGTGAAGAACTTACATCAGCATTGGGAAGCTGTTGGAAAGACCATTCCAAGAGATCGTTTCATCCGCTCGTTTCTACGTGAATGTGAAGATCTACATTTACCGTTAACTTATGACATTGATTTAGCATTTATCAACGTGAATACAATTTGGGCAGTTGAGCTCATGTTAGTTGTAGCTGCAAGAATCATTTTACATTATGATGATGATGTTCCAAATAATGTATCAGAGCTTGTCCGATTCAACCATGGACGAGTTGAAGTGAATTCAAAACTTTGCAAGTTCTTTGCTGACTCAGCAGATAGTTGGGTATAAAAGGGAGTGAACTCAGCAGAGTGAAGTCATTTCTCAGCAGACAGTTGGAGGGAGTGCATCATCAGTACATTGTAGCAGCCATGGAGAACAAGACAAGCAACGCAACGCAGCGCAGCAGCAGCTTTAAAATTAGTGCTAACTTAACCATTACTGTGGAGCATGGAGAATATGGGCCATTTCTACGCATCACACGTGGAGAGAGATGGTGTGCTTATTCACCATCTTTGTGGAAGATTGTATGCCAAAGCTTGAAAAATTTACGCGACATTGGCTTCAAACTGTACTTAACGCAAACGAAGTGGCTTGAAGTCATTTCATACTTGGATATGCGCTATGTGAGTTTTGTGCGCACGTCACGGTTTGAAGGGAAAGAATACACACATCACATCAACATGAATGATGGTGAATGGGAGACACTGCTTCAGGAGATGGACAACATCAACTCAGCCCTATCACCATGTGAGGAATGCCATGACAAGAAAACCATCATCAAGCTGCAAAAGGATGGTCGGATGAAGGTGTCAAAGCTATCCAAGAAAAGGCTGGCTGAAGTTCAGTTGGAGAACATGAACGTACAAAATCAACTTGGACTTACCTGTGACTATTGCGGTGCTTGTGGATATGTGGAGGATTATCATTGCCACTGCCACAAGTATAATTGCAAGTTGTGTGAACCAAGCAACTTCTGCGACAAGTGTGGAGTACTTAAAGTCAGTGAAGCAAAGTAAAAGCCCCACAAGACACTGAAACAAGATGGACGCATGTTTTAAAAATGCTTATATTGACTTGATGATTGCTAAACTTGCTTGCTGTGGCACTCCAGACTATCAGCTTTATCATTTGGATGCTTTTTGGGATGTTGTACATCATAGTCTTGATGTGATTGAACTGCATTCAAGATTTCTTGGAGAATGTCATAAAACTGGAATAGAAGAAGATCCTAACTTTGACTTTGATGCTGCACTTTATTCTGCTCGCACTGATGTGGAAGTATATTTCACCGTGGTTGATCATTTGAGAGATTGTTGTAAAGAAGCAGAGGAAACCGAGCAGCTTTATCAGGTAAGTTATATAAAACCTTTTTTAATCATGTTTATGACAACATAGTGAATTGTTTCTCAAAGACATAACCATGTTTTTCTTACTAGCAAATTTAGTTTTATGTGAGTGGTTTCAACGTAAACAAAGAAAGAATATGATAGAAGAGGCAGCAAATATATTAAAAGATATTTTATTACAGGAAGAAACCGACATGTCAGAATAAAGAAGCAAAGTCAACATGGAGAATCTTGTACTATTCAGCGGTCATAAGGACGTTCTTTCAAATATGTTTCCAACACGACTTGAAAAGTATGGACATGTGTTCAACTCAAGTGAAGCTTTGTATCAATATGAGAAAGCAGTGTTTCATCACCGTCCAGATATTGCTTCAGCCATTGTGTCATCCAGAAATGGATATGAAGCGAAACGTATTGCTAAAGGGATAAAACCATGTCCTTTATGGCATACAGTGAAGAGAAGCAAAATGCAAGATGTTTTACAAGTCAAACTGGATCAGTGTGTATTGTTTCGCAACAAGTTGAAAGAATGTAAAGACAAAACTTTAGTTGAAGCAACGTATGATCATTGGTGGGGAGCTGGTGTGAAACAAGTGTCATCTGGATATCCTGGTCAGAATATTATGGGAAAGTTGTTAGAAATGTTGTGTGAGGGTTAGAGACTTTTTTCATTTGCTTGCCAACCGTCATGGTGTGCAGACGTGTGGACATGTAAATTTGAAGTATGTTTAACTTGTGCTGCAAGACTCACAAGACTGCACAATGGCGGACATGACACTGAGACAATATATTGTACAAAAAGCTTATTGTGAAGAAATGTTATCAGCTGTAAAAAAGTTTGCCTATTTAGTCTGTCCTGCTTGTCAACATGAAGAGTGTCAAGAACATACTTGTCATTTTGCATCTGTTTATACATATTGGAATGAAGCTAAATATTACATGCATTTAGATAAAGTGTTAGAGAATGCAAATCAACGTTGTGAGAAATATGGTGTAGATGCTATTACATTGGATGAACTCAGTCATTGGTTAGTGTTCATTGAAGACCAATGGTCTCCAGTGATTCATACCATTGTATCTATACTTGATTTGTAAATATATGTTAGTTATAAATACATGTTAGTTATAAATACATATTAGTTAAGTTACTATGTTAGTTAAGTGATGATGGTTGAGTTATAAAATAAAAGCTGTTCTGTTGAGAAGGTGGTTTTCATTCGGTGTGACCATGTCGACGTGGAAAGACTACTTGACTGATATTTACTTCAAACCTGGACAGCCTGGAGCATTTGCTGGTCCTTACAAACTGTATCACATCTTACGAAAACATAATCAACCAGTCACACATTCACAAGTGAAGAAATGGCTACAGGATCAAGATGCTTTCAGTTTACTCCAACCTGTCAAATACAGGTTCAAAAGACAACGTGTCATTACACGTGGCATTGATGATATGTGGGATATTGATTTGGCTGATATGGGAAACATAGCTCCCTATAATGATGACATACGCTTTTTACTCATTGTCATTGATGTGTTTTCCAAATATGTCTGGGTACAGCCAATACCTAATAAATCACATACCAGCGTCATACAAGCTTTCCAAAAGATTTTTCATGACACACGACGAAGACCGCGAACTCTAAGGTCTGATAAAGGAACAGAATTTAAAAACAGATGGGTAAAAGCATTTTTGAAGAAAGAAGGCATTCATGCTTATACCACAAAGAATGAAACCAAAGCTAACTTTGCTGAAAGAGTCATTCGTACTCTAAAGGGAATGATGTATCGGTATTTTCTACATAATCAAACTTACCGTTACTTAGACATTCTTCCAGACTTGGTGTACAATTACAACCATAGACCTCATGGTTCTCTTCCTAATAAATATGCTCCAGCCGAGATTCGTAAAGACAATGAATCAAAAGTGTGGAAGTATATGTATGTTGACAAACTGAAATTGAAACCGAAGAAGAAGAAGTACAAATTTAACATTGGTGATCATGTTCGCATTTCTCACATTAAATATGTGTTTCAACGCGATTATCACATCAAATGGACGCAAGAAGTCTTCATTGTCACACATCGTTGTAAGAAGCAAGGAATACATTTATATCGTGTGAAAGACTTTTTAGACGAAGATATTGATGGACATTTCTATGAAGAAGAACTGCAGAAAGTGACCAAAGATATTGAATCTATTTATAGAATTGAAAAAGTCTTGAAAACACGTAAAAGACGAGGTGTGAAAGAATTATTTGTCAAGTGGTTAGGTTGGCCAAACAAGTTTAACAGTTGGGTGAAAGAAACAGACATTCAACAATGAAGCATCCATTTACATGTTTAGTCTCTGGACCTACAGGCAGTGGCAAAACGTCTCTGGTGAAGGAAATTCTAGAACAAAAGTTGATTAAACCCTCTCCAAAAAGCATTTTATGGCTCTATGCAGCAGATCAGCCTTTGTACAAGGGAATGAAAGGTGTGGAATTTTACCAAGGCATTCCAGATGACATTGAAGAGCGTTTTAACCCGAAGAAACCAAACTTACTTATCATTGATGACTTAATGACGAAATGTCATAGTGATGAGCGTATGACACGTCTCTTTAGTGTTGGCAGCAGTCATCAAAATCTGAGCATTATCTTTATTGTACATAATTTATTCCATCATGGGAAAGAGATGCGAAATATTAGTTTGAATACACATTATATCATTCTGTTTAAAAATCCGAGAGACAGTCAACAAATTAGTACATTGGCGCGGCAAATGTATCCTAGAAGATCTCAATTTCTCATAGAAGCCTATCAAGATGCTACTAGCAAACCTCATGGTTATTTATTCATTGATTTAAAACCAAAGACAAATGATCAACTACGTATTCGTACAGGCATTTTACCAAAAGATACACATTATGTATATATTGATAAAGCAGTGTATGAACAAGAACCAAGTCATTTGACCATTCGCAGTCAAGATGTCTAAACGTATTCGAGCGAACCAGCCGTTTCTTCATTTGCTTGCACGCAGTGGGCCTAAACGACGTAAATCCTTGCTACAGCAAGCTACAAAGGAGGAATTAACAAGCTTGTTTGAAATTTGTTTGAATATATTGCAAGGACATTTACCCTTAAGCTCAAAACGGTTTAAGGAATTTAAACGTGAACGTCATACGCTACGTACTCTAGCAGATAAGAAGATATCCCTTCGACGAAAAAAGAAGTTGATTAATCAGAAAGGAGGATTCATTGGAGTTATTGCTAGATTGGCATTGCCCTTGTTAGCCAAACTACTGCTAAAATGAAACATACGATGAAAATGGTCCTCATTCCTGAATATGAATACAAACTGTTATTAGAAAAGAAGGGTAAAGATGGTGAAATCAAAACGAAAGTGAATAAACTTTTACGTGGGAAACGAACACGTGAAAAGGTTATTGAAATGTCTCAACTTCTTGGTCGTCATTTACGAACAAGTCAGTCTAGACAGCAAAAGCCCTCATCATCATCATCACCACCTGAAAAGCCAGAAAAGCTAGTGTTAAGTCATTTTCAACCTATCTATCATGGAAAAATAACACAACTTTTAGCCGAACTGAAGAAATATGGTACAACATGGTCAGAGAAGAATGAACTTGTGTTGAAAACGGGCGATATTATAGCAAATTCCAACATGGTTGATTTGATGAAAGAAGCATTGGTGGCGACAAGAAGAAAAGAACGAGTCAAACCACCACATGGTTGGCATCCGTTTATCCAGGAAATTGTTGATGCGAATATTCCAAAAACAATGTTTAGTAAAAAGACCACTCGTGACGACATTACAACAGAAATGAAACAACGTCAACAAAGACAGTTTCCTGAAGGATGGGAAAATTTTTAACATGGCTGAAAGAGCTATGTTGTTGTTGCCAAGAAGATAAACCAACTATTCCTGTGAAAATAAGATGTACAAGCGCGTGTTGTGAAGGAGAAATAAAAGACCATGTGAATGAGGATGAGATTTGGCATACTTTTTCGAATGGCGCGCGCTATCGTGAAGTATATAGACAACGTCAACGCAGCTATACCATTTAGTTAGCATCATGGAGTCGACAAGCTTTTACATCACTTTGCCTAGCAATGCGAGTATGACCTATTATCCCAACAACAAGGCTTCAAATTATCAAATTCGTATGCCTCGAACCATCTATCTGAATGGAAAATATGAAGTGGCTTTAGCTGAAATTCAATATCCACATACATGGACAACGATGAGACAGGGCATGAACTATTCTATTGGGTATCGACAAATAGATACATTTGGCATTTGGCATGTTAATATTCCTTATGGGTACTATAGAACCATACAAGAGCTATGTGAGGCAGTCAATGAAGAAGCGGCTAACCCCGATGACCCGAAACAACCTATTCGGTTAAAGTATGATAAAATTAGACGACGTGTGTTTCTATTTCTCGATGATGGTCTTGAAGTGTCCTTTTCCACTGGATTAGCTGAGATTTTAGGATTTATCCCAGAGCAATGGTATACTGAAGCGTGTGCAGCTGAACATAAAGCGGATGTGAAACAGGGATTTTATACACTGTATGTGTATTGTAGCATTTGTGAACCACAAGTTGTTGGGGATTATTATGTTCCTTTGCTACGTTCTGTTGGGATACAAGGCCATGATGGTGATATTATCATGAAAACGTACGGCGAACCTCATTATGTTCCTGTAAACACGTCCAAATTTGACGTGATAGAAATGAATATAAAGGACGACACAGGCCATACTGTTCCATTTCAAACTGGAAAGGTGATCTGTAAACTTCATTTTCGACCAAAAGCAATATGAAAGCCTACACACACGATCCGTCTGCATATCGCAACCATTTTCTTCGTCAAGTGGGCGGGGAATTACCAGGATTCAAAGGAGCGCGAATCCAATATGGCGATGGTATTGGTTCCATACTGGGATCATTGGCTCGCAAAGCTATTCCACTACTTAAGGCTGGGGCTAAGATCGTTGCGCCACATCTTAAGAAGGCTGCAAAGAATGTCGCGAAAGATGTGACGGGCCGAGTAGCAGAACGTGTGTTTGGAGAACAAAAGCGTATGCAACCGACGAAACGTGCCAGAAGACGAAAAACAGCCAGACGGATAACATCAAAATATCGCAAAGATATTTTTTAAAGAAAAAAAAAATGTCTCTCATTCATAATCATTCGTGTGAATGTAGTCTTTCTCCATTGGAATGGTTTCACGTACCACCGACGCAAACTGCTGTAGAGAAAAGTTATAATGTTGACTATCAACCACTTACAAGCATTAGAGAAGGCGCTCCAATAGAATTCTACATTCCTGCGAGTACAGAAGAATATCTGGATTTAAAGAACAGCAAACTTCATATTGTATGTCGCATTCTAAAGGCCGATGGAACAGCGTGTGGCGCAGATGATAATGTCTCTTGCATCAATGATGTGTTTAATGGGTTATGGTCTAATATTGAATTGTTTCTGAATGATCGTTTGGTTTCGCATAGCAACAATACTCATGGTTATACCAGCATTATCTCTCATCTCATCCATGATTCGGAAGAAAGTCTGCATTCTGAGCGCTCTA
Organism: Protula sp. h YS-2021; assembly: GCA_949752745.1. Lineage (NCBI taxonomy): Eukaryota > Metazoa > Annelida > Polychaeta > Sabellida > Serpulidae > Protula > Protula sp. h YS-2021. The sequence continues at coordinate 19,839,840 of OX457034.1, read as the reverse complement.
TGCGTCTCATGTACAAGGATACTGCTGGGTCAATGAATAGTCATGAGGTGAAAAGACCTAATCATGAACAATATGTACCAGGATTTCATGTCAATGTTGAGGGTGGCGACTTGGCTGAGCAAGGAAACAATGGTTTACATAATCGTTATTTGCATACACGTCTTAGCCGTGATGTTATGCTCGCAGGTGGTTTAAGGATAGATTTGTTTGAGCAGGATCGTTATCTTCCGAATGGCATCAGTTTGAAATTGCGTTTCCATAGACAAAAAGATGACTATGTATTGATGGCTGTAAATAATACCTATAAGGTAGAAGTGAAAGAGGCATTTTTAACCATTCGCAAAGTGAGGGTGAGTCCAGGTATTCAGTTAGGACATGCAGATGCATTGATGAAAAGTCCTGCCAAGATCATCATCACTAGAAAAGAATGTAAAGTCTTGGCCATTCCAGCAGGATTTCAGTCTTTTGTGAAAGATAACATCTTTTTGGGTCAATTACCAAATCGTATTGTCATTGGTCTGGTTCATAATGAAGCTTTTGGTGGATCAGTATTGAGGAATCCATACAATTTTGATCATTTTAATCTGGACTATATGCAACTGTACACGGATGGTGAACCAGTTCTATCCAAACCTCTCAAGCTTGACATTACACAGAACAAATACCTGAACGCTTTTGAAACGCTTTACAAATCGTTTGATCGGTTGAATGGTGAGAAAAGTTCCATTATAAAACGGGAAGATTGGCCTAGAGGTTATGCTTTATTTTCGTTTGACTTAACACCGGATTATGATGGTGATCATTTCCCCCTGATCAAGCATGGGAATTTGCGGCTAGAAATGAACTTTGCTAGGGCTTTGCAACCTACCATCAATGTCATTGTCTATGCTGAATTTGACAACATTATTGAGATCAGTGCCAATCGCAGCATCCAATTCGACTACCAGTCATGAACACGAAGCAGATTGATGCCATATTGAGTCATGATGTCATGACCAAAGACTTGTTTCAAGGCGTGTTTGCCATGGATCAGTTACCGTCTTTACAACGCGGCGCCTATGTGATCAACACAGACGATCAAGATGAACCAGGAGAACATTGGGTGGCAGTGTATTATGATAAAGACCCTGTGGAATATTTTGACTCTTATGGACTGTTCCCTCTCGATGATCGTTTAGACATGTTTTTAAGAAATGACTATATGTATAATTCTATCTCATTACAAACGCCAATATCATCGTCATGTGGTTTTTATTGTGTCTATTATATATTGCATAGAGCTCGAGGTCAGAGTATGTTTGATATTGTGAATATATTAAAAAGAAAGGATGGTGATTTTATTGTAAAGGATTTTGTATATAGACATTATAAACCATTGTTTTATTAATGTTGTTGTTGTTATATTAGTTAAGTTGTTGTTGTTATATTAGTTAAGTTGTTGTTGTTGTTATATTAGTTAAGTTGTTGTTGTTGTTGTTATATTAGTTAAGTTGTTGTTGTTGTTGTTATATTAGTTAAGTTGTTGTTGTTATATTAGTTAAGTTGTTGTTGTTAAATAAAACAAACCAAGTTTTCAAACAACTGTCTTGTTTATTGTGTTGTACATACGTTTATTTACAAATTCTTAACTACAAACACTATTTACAAACACTATTTACAAAGTTTACAAACACTATTTACAAACTCTTAACTACAAACGCTATTTACACTATTTACAAATTCTTAACTACAAATTCTATGTACACTATTTACAAACTTTTATTTACACTATTTACAAAATTCTTAACTACAAACTCTTAACTACAAAGTCTATTTACACTATTTACAAACACATTCATTTTTCAATACATTCATCAATGAATACCATTCATTAGAATCTAAATTGATATAGGTATCATAGACATTACATCCATGTTTGTAAATGCTATGAAAGCTCACATAACACACATCACCAAACTTTATCACTTTCACAGTTACATGTTCAGACAGTTTCAGTTCATATCCTTCTTCTAAGTCAATGTCCATCACACGCATAGGTTGTGTCAGCTCAATGGATTTGGTGCCTCGTGTAAGCCATATTTCTGTTTCTTTGAATTCAAGCGTTAGGTTCTTTCCAATCCAATGCTTGTAACAGAGCGTACCATTCCACTGTGTTGAGGGTGATGTAATCATAGTTTTCTGTAAGCTCGTCATATTGGCGAAATTGTATAAACACGTCTAAGCAGTTCTCAGTCACACGCACTTCTAATTCATTTGAGACTGCTAGGAGAAAGCCAGGTATCCTGAACTTCTCTAGATGGTCTTTCAACACGGATTGGTCATCAAGTGATAGGACGAGATACTGTCCAAAATGTCTTAGCACAATGTCATCATATTCGTTTCTCAGATATGAGAACCCATGCGTAATTGGTTTATATTCCGTTAAAAAGTCTTCCATCTCGTTCAACAGTCAGATGAACTATGAGCTGTCTCCTTGTCTGCAAAGACGTTTTTTTATGCTCGCAAGATGGTGAAGAGTGGATGTTGTATCACTTCTAGGAATCGTAAGACTGCGCGCCAGTTCTTGATATCAAAGATGATCAAATCTGTATATGGTGTATCTGGCACAACTCCCTTATAATCCTTTGGATAATCCTGTAAAAGATTTCTACAGATTTCTACACGTATGTTAGAATCATATTCAGCCACCGTCACTTCCACTTTATTTTCAAGTCTGCGTTTAAACCCAGCTTCAAGTGGTATGTTTTTAAAGTCTTTCCACACTTCAGGTTTAAACCGATGATAACTTGTCTTAGAATCTAGTATCACTTCATTCCTCTCATTGACAGTAAGGTAAACACCACCGTTCAGCATGAGTGCATTCATGATTGTTACCTTGTTATGACTTGTCGTCTTGTCTGCGAAGCCTTTTATCCACTTCTTTCACCTGCTTCTTCATCATTTTCCATTCAGGTATTGTCAGCAAAATTCCCTTTTTCGTTGGACGGTTTTTTCCAGTCCCCTCATCTCTGAGGTATTTGCGAATGTTTACCACGCCTTCATTACTTTGTTTCATAATCTTGATATACTTTCCATTGCCTAGAGAAAGCATTCCATCCCACGACTGTGGTGTTGGTACCGTCGTCTCCACTTTTAATTTCTTAATGGTAGTATCAGGATGTTTCACTTTCATGTCTTTCACCGTATCTGCTAGAGTATCCATATCCGTTGGTGCAGATCTTTTCATGTTGACGCTTCAGTGTTCACACCACAACTAACTCTCAAGTTGAAGTGTCTCCCCCTTATATACTGTAATGCCCATGCGCCAAAGTGGAATAGCCATCACTCATCACATATCGCTTGTCATCAAAGGGAGAGAGAGCCACTTTCCTCAACTTCTCCGAGAAGATCTGGTGGTCATGACTTCGAATGATGTGTCCTGTAGTCATCGTTTGCGTTTGGTTGAACAAACTGTCTCTATACTGCTGATGTTTCATCCGTCTTTGACACGCGCGAGTGATGCCTTTGGCCGTACGTTTTTCTTTCCCACCATACATCATACTATACATTTTCGGCCGAAGTCCAACAAACTCTTCAATGGGAATGCCCGCCGTCTCATCTTTCATTTTCCCAAGCACTTTCTTGTTCACGTTGGAATGTAGGAAATGATCTGGCGGATAGTCACTTGTGTCGAACAAGTCAGCATCTTCCTGCATGTCTTTGTATATATCTTCCGTTTCTATGTCATAACATAGACTGTCGGTGTCGCTGAACAAGAGTTTGGCGTTGGGATACTTGGTCATGATGTAGTTGTAATGAAAGTGGAACATGAGCACTTTGCTGAGGTCGAGAATGGTGAACCCAACTTGAATGGGTTTATCCAGAAGCAGATCCACTTTGCGCAAATGTACCGCGGTTAAATCTTCGTTGAAAATTCTAAATTTGTGGAAGGAAGGTTTGGCTACAAGTTTCTTGAACCGCTTTTCCTGGTGAACAAGTTCCACATTCATGCGCTTTCTTACATTTTCCATGGTTTTGCCAAACACAGAGTTGTTCATCAGTTTGAAAAAGTCTTTCTCAAACGGGTTCTTGGCCAACTTTCTCTTTTCCGTGTTCAAGGAGATGTATTTTGCCAACCATTTGCTCTGTGCAAACATGATGGCACGGTGCACCTTCGTGACTTTCAATCCCAGTGAGACATATTGCTGTAAATTTCTATAATGAAGCACATATTTCTTCTTGTCACACAAGTTGGGAATGAGCTTTTCACTAGGTTTGCCTTTCATGTTTAGATCTTTCCGTAGCTTCTGACTATGTTTTGACAATTCTCCCACTTTCACACATTTCCGTTCTGGAGCCACTGGATAGTGATTATGATGATCATGGATTGAATATGGGTATTCCAAATCCACTTCTAAAATGTATCCAATCTCGTCATCTTCATCCACATCCATAAAGTCAATGGATTCTGGCTCGCTCACCCACATAAATCCACTTTCCGGCATGCTTTGCGACATAGCCCAGCCATACAAGTTGTTTGCATCCAGGTAAGTCAAGTAGTTGGTTGGTTTCGTGGGATCGTAATCTGCTACGTAGGGGTTATTTGCTTTCGCATACTTGTGTGTGATGACAGATATTCCTCCACGTAAACCTTGTTCAACCATTTGGTACATGTCAATGTCGTTGATCAATTCCAATTTCACCTTTGTCGCTTTCAACATGGCATCCCACGACAGTCCTGGCGCTGTATAGTAGTGAGCAGGATCTAATTCATATGTGTTGAGACATACGTGACGAAAGTTTTCAAACACGTCAGCCAGCAGCAACACATCTGATTTCAGGTACAAGTCATGGTATTCGCCAAATGTAGTACAGTGGAATGTCTCCCACACCTTCTGCGCATGCGCATAATCCTCATCGCTAATGTCTTCTTCACTGAGTAGACTGTAAAACTTGTCCTTGGACGGCAGTTGTGTTTCAGCAAACTTGGATGGCTCATCCACGTAATCATAAGGGTACACTCCCTTTCTCAACAGTAACTCTTGTTGGTCGCTATCGTGAATGTGTGACGTCATGTGATAAAAGTTGTCTTTCCCTTCTGCTGCCAGGTTGGAGACCAACTTCTGTAGAGAAGTACTCATGAACTGAAAGCTGTCTGTAAATTTCAGATTGCTCATGGTGAATGCAATATATTTCTCAACGGTGTTGGGAATGACTGTAATCCTTTCGTTTTTGAACTTTCCAATTTCTTCCATGATCAAATGGCTGTCATAGCCTCGTAAATTGTGGAAAAACACAGGAATGATGAAAGAATCTTCAACATCCTGCTGATCTTTTCGAAATCGAAATTGTAAATTGCATTCATTATGTGCAGCTCCGCGGTATTTGCCATTGATATGATCATGATCTCTCACACGATCTGCTCCTAGAGGCTCATGACAAATGTAGCAATCTGTCGCGTTCTTATAATGCTCTTCATCTTCATGAGTCATGACCATTTTCTTTTTCTGCTGTAGACCATGCACAATACGATCACGTTCATATACCATATGGTCTAAAAAGACTTTCACAGCATTATCGCCTCGATACACGACTGGAGCGCGTGTCTCATACTGGCTGACAACCACATAGGCAAAGCTGTTTGGACGATGATGTTGATACTTGTCTCCTTCATGCTTTTTCGTGAAACATTCAAAGTCTGCATAAATGACAAACGGCGCTCGCTGTTGTTTGGCTACATTCTTGAACTTGATGAAGGGTTCCTTGGGAAATGATAAACGTTGTGCGCCATGCTTGCCACACACTTCACGATGCTTGTCTAAAAGATCTTGTCGCATAAACCCGTGAAGACAGTTGAAACAATAAAAAGTTGCACCATCATGTTTTGATCGATAAGCCATCAGTCTGCTGAAATTCTTGATGAGGCAGTAATGTCTTGTCTTGTCATTGCTAATCAAAAGCAAGTTGATTTCTCTCGCGCTGGTGTTTCGGCTGAGTTGTATGGGAACAACGACATCATGTTCATATCCAAACACGTTAATGGACACATCATTCTCCTTTTCAAACTTTGGAATGTCTGTAATCGGTGTTGGAAATGTCATGCCTTCCACCTTCAATTCGTTCTCAAATGGTGTGTAATGACTCACGCGGCAAGGACTGTTTGTTGAAGGGTGAAGGTGAGCCAGTACAGACCATAAGAAACATTTGTTGTCTTTATTCTGAATGTTTAACACCGCCTTTGTACTCTGTACTTTCTTCGGTAGTGGGATAAAACTGCTTGCTTCCAGTGGCGCTGACGTCGCTGTATGCACTTCAATGAATAATATGTTATCCAACACCCAACCAGAGCCTTGTCGCTCATGTTCATCAAACCTAGTAAACAATT
>OX457034.1:19810503-19833276 GCA_949752745.1 Protula sp. h YS-2021 | reverse complement strand
CCCCCCAGGGTGTTGTGTGCAGTGCATATGTGCTTACCGTGAGTGCCGTTACGAGGAGTCGAACAAATGAGAATAACAACAACAACAACTAGAACCTCATTTCGCTGGCGAAATGTTAAACACTTGACAAAAATGAAAACGCAAAAATACTTCCGTTAATGGGTTATTTCTTGATTAATATATTGCAAACAAAACAGCTTGAACACGTCTAATAGACGGAGTAGTGTTTGGTTTTTGTTGACTTAAGGTTTGATTGACTTATCAGGTATACGCTGTGTTATTTGTTTACGCAGTGAGAGCTCGCACAAAGCTGAGCAACTGTGTGTTCTGTGATGTGCGTTAAATGCTCCACATTTACTTGCAAAAATACACTCTTTTCACATGGCGTTTTAAGAAAGAAAACGAAATCGAAGACGAAAATAAAAAGTGACATGCACACGTTCAGATCAAGCTCTTCATAAGTCCCAAGTTTCGTGGTCCTAGGGCCCATAGTGTCAGAGAAGAAGAAGACACAAAAAAATCGGAAAACTGTCAAGAAGAAAAAAAAAGGACGAACGGCAGCTCGCACTAATTCAAATAACCCTTGAAAGCCAAAGGCTTGTCAAGTGTTAAAAAATCTGCACTTTCGGCTGGGGGGCTTGAGGGCTTGATGGTCGTTTGCAAACCCCAGTATGCACATTAAGTTTTGTACAACTCTTTTTCTCGACTTTGTATTTCAGTCACCATTAGACGTAGACAGTAGAGTAGACAATGAATGCATGTGTACAATGGATCCCTACGATAGGATAAGAATTCAGAAGAACACAAAAGCCATAACGGAGAACTTAGCCGTGGATGACGTTCTGCCGCATTTAATGCAAGATTTAATTCTCAACTACAATGATAGGTGTGTTCTTATGTTTCAGTAAATATATATATATATATATATATATATATATATATATATATCTTATGACTTGTTGAGGGGAAAAATAGAAAAAAAATGGCCGAAACTAGAGTCGAGTTTGCGAAATAAAATACGAACATTTGAACAAATTGTATGGTTATAAACAAAATTTTGAGTTTCTGTGGTTGATTTTATACTGTACTTGATTCTGATTGATATAATATTTATAGTGTTACTGGTGCTCACCAGCCGCTCTAGTTGATGTTTATTATGTAGTATTTTTGGTGTGCACAGGCAGCTCTAGTTGATGTTTATTTTGTATAAACACCGTATTGAATAAAATGAGAATAAATTATGTAAATGAGAATATTGTGCGATTCCCCTTTCCATTTTTTTCTATTCACACACTGACATGAAAAATACCTTAGTTCAACTAATGCACTTCCAAGTAGCTTAAAGTAGTTAAATATCGAGTAGGTTGGTTAAATACCTGCTTTTTAAGTAGGTGCTCAACAAGTGAACAGGTAACTTATCCATTACGGAAGTGCACTAGTTGCAGTAACACACTGTTTAAGTGAAACATAAAAAGATTGCATATTTAAATTTCAACATATTCTCAGTCATACAATTTGTTCTCATTCTGTTTAATATAGTATTTAATATTGTTGGTGTGCACTGGCAGCTGTAGATGTGCACTTGCCGCTCTAGTTATGTCTCCCCGACCAAGGGGAGACATATAGTGTTTGTACGTTCTGTGTGTGTGTATGTGTGTACGTGTGTGTGTGTGTCTGTGTGTGTGTGGATGCGGCTTCGTCGGGAAACAAGACGAATTGGTGTGTATCACGTTGCAATGTTAAAGTGAAACGGACCGAATTTCGGTCCGTTTCGCATTTTGGTCGGGTCGTCCGTTTCGCAAATCTGTGTAAGGGGTTCATTTTGCGAAACAGGACGTGCTCTTTCACCTGAGACCACATGCCCATTTGGCAGAAATTTACAGAGACCATCAAAATTTCTGTGTAAAATAGTTCTCACACCAACATATAGGTGGCTACCTACCATGAACTCTGTGTGAGAAAACCACGTGGAACGAGAGCCAATCAGAAGGTGTACACATCTTTCGATCTGTGTGAAATCTATTTTTATATCACATTTCAGCCAATCAGGTACTAGCACATGTGTCAGGGGAGCGCGACCACGTGTTGGAATGGACCCGGCCCCGGGTGGTTGTCTACTTTTTGGCCTACATTTTAGTAGATTTTGGGGTGGCATATCCGTATAATTGTATTTCAAACAGGAAGAATAATATCGCAAATACGTTTTAAAGTCATTTATTGTTTTGCTTGTAGCCTATAAATCTCAAAAATCAAAGTTAAAGTTGAGGGTAAACAAGGCAACACCCCTTTTGGTAGTGGACGATAATACCAGAAAGTTTCCACTTCGTTTTTTTAAGTACATATTTTTGTTTAACTGAAGCAAAGTGTCTCATATTTTATTAAGCAATCGTTAGGGTTTGTTTATCTTCGTAGATTCTTGTTTTTTTTTAAACCAAGTCATTTGTTTGACATATTATTCTCGGTTTCTTTATGTAAGCCGGTCTGTTTCGCAAGCCTCATGTATGCGTGTTGTGTGTGAATTGCAGTCACTCTAAACTCTCAGTGCAATTTATAACTTTTTGTTGTGCGAACAGGCGTGTTTCGTGTCCGTACATGTTTTATTTACACTCAATCTTTCTGTGGCTAGCGCTGAAATTGACTTAATCTCTCATTACTTGATGCCCTTAAACTTGAGTGCTGTGTTCACCAAATTCTCCCAAATTCGCCTGGTTTCGCTGTGTGGAGGCAGGTTCTTGAGTCATGCCATTTTATATTTTTCTGGAGTGTACAAGGGTGTGTCATGTGCGTACAAGTCTAATATACACTCAGTCTTTCCGTCAATATCACTTAAACTGAGTTTCGTTTCTCACTGCTTGGTGACCTTTTTTATAAATTCGGCTTCTTTCACTTTGACTGAAACTAATACTTCAAAAGTGCATTTTTGTATTAGCGCAAATAGAGAGGGTGCGCGACCTCCCCCGCTCCTCCCTCCCCTCCCGTCCCTAGAGCAAAATGCAATGGTAAAGCCTATTAGTCATAAAAAATTGTTTAACACCGTTAAACTTAAGATTTTTGCAGGCGCGAACTCCCTCCCCCTCTCCAATACACAACCACTGCGAAATTGGTAGTTGATAAACGCATTAAAATCGGCTTATTTTATTAATTGCAGGACGCAATCCTTCAAAAATATGTTGCTCCATTAGTGTAGCTAGTGGGAGACAATGACGTACAACCCCCCTCCCTTTATCGAAAAAAATATCACTTTAACTGAGTTTCACTATCTCACTGTCCTTAATCTTGAGTATGCTTTATTTAAAAAAAAAAAAAAGAGAGAGAGAGAAATCGAGTCGTTTCCCATTGACTTTACGTTTTGGCACATCAAAAGGGCTTTTTTTTTCGAGCCAAAAATTGTAGTATTTGTACAGTTAAATTGGCGCAACAACAGGTTGGGGGGGGGGGGGCATTCGGGGTAAACCCCACCCTTTCCCCAAAAGCGAAATGCTCTGGTAAAGTCTAGAAGTGAAAAAAAAACACACCGAAATAGCTATTCGCAGTTGATTTGCTTGCATCTGTGAACGGGCTAAAGCGAGAGATTCTCACGCACATGTGATAGGCTGATTGTGTATTATTGTGCGCTGTTTTATTTGTTTAAGCACAACTTTTATGATTTGCTTGCCTTGTTACTATTTACACGCGAAAAATGTCATATTTATCTTCCATATATGGTTCTCAGATTCCATCCCCCCCCCCTGTCCATCCACACCCCCGTCCTCCTTCACTGCGGAAATGCCAGTTCAAACACGTATCAGAAGCTCTATTTCGTAGTTGATTTGCTTTGATCTGTGAACGGACTAAAAGCTCGAGATTCCCACGCTCATGAAAGGCTAACTGTATATTATTGTGCGCTGTTGTAATTGTGTGAGCACTACTTTTATGATTGGCTTGCCTTGTTACTGTTTGCGCGCGAAATAATCCGTTCTTTTTTTAAGATTTTCTGCCGTTAAAATGCTTGTTTGGTGATATTTTTTAGCTTGTGTTAGTTTATAAAAATATGGTAAGGTTTGGAATGAAATTATCTGCGAAACACTACACTCTGTACATGAACTTGAATGTTTTTTTTTTACTCAGTATGCAAATTAACCTGTCACGCGCGCGGCTTTGTTCTTGGTGGCATCACTGTCTATGCAGAAAGCGTCAAGGACACATGTGGATAATTTTTGAAAAATTAAAAGTGGATAAAAAGTTAATGATGATATGCCTGAAAGGTAAATACACACATGTTAAAAGCGCGGATATTTTGTGAACCACAAGAAAATGTAGTTTTAGCGTGTTTGGTGTGATTTGTGGCATGTTTTTAAGAATGAGTAAGATGCTGCTGGAAAAATACAGGCTTAATTGTGAGGGCGGCAAATTCTGGGCTAACATCTCTTTTCATTTTACGGATTTAAGTGTTTAGGAATGTTTGCTCAGAAAATTGTTGCTCAGTTTCGCTTGAAAATGCTGTCGATGTTGTCTTTTCATGGATTTCTTGGTTTATAATTTTTTGTAAGTGGCCACTGCTGGAAACTAGCTCTGTTAGGCCCGGTCCTTGGGATCCGGGTCTTTGAAAAAGGAGGGTCCAAAACCATTTAGGGAGGTTCCGAACCGTGTTAAGATGAAATAGGGCGCAAGAAGACGTGATATTTTGCGGCTCAGTCGGACTCTGGGTAGCCAAAAAGGAGGGTCTCGGACCCCCGCCAGTTTCAAGCCCTGTTAATACGTACACAGACTTTTGCCAATTTTAAACCCCCTCCCCTGAATGCAGTCTGGATGCTTTCCCCCCCCCCTCCTCCACCTTGAACGCTTAAAAGAATAAGCCAATTGGCGTTTCGACTGAATTCAGGTGGGATTAGGATGTAAATGATAGAAAAAAAAAACGGCATGGATGGTCTCTTAGAATGTAAAAAAAAATCGATCAGTTTCGCGCAGTTATAGCTTATGCTGTCGGGTCATACTAAGATTGGGATTCCTTCTTGCTACTCCGTGAGGGACTACATATACAACGGTTAGAGAGATTTTGAATGTCCCATATCAGAATAATGTAGCAGGGGGCCCCGATATGGCCATAGCAGTAAAATAAGATAGAAAAATCACAATGCTACACAAATGTATCCGGTTAGTTTCGCTAAGATTTATGGATTGTGATGTCGTTATTTCAAATTCCCAATATATTTAGCTAATCATGGTTCTCTTATTGCTTGCACAGATGCCGTTGAAAAAAGGGTGGATTAAAAAGACAAAGGTCCCAGAGAAGTTCGTTGATCAGCAGCGCTACAGAACAGGTGACGTTGTGCTTCACATGTATAGAAGGAAGTGGTGGCCTGTACGTGTGGAAGGCCGGGACCCTGACGGAAGTATAGAAGTCTCGTTTTGCGGTTTTGACTTTGCGTAAGTTGTTAAACATTTCCTTTCTTAAAAGGAAAGTTCTTAAACTTTCCTTTCAATGTCGAGGACGTCCTGTAAAACCAGGTTGATTTAGATTCCCTTTGGTTTTTGCGTGTTCTTGTGGAATGATGACGTCCTATTCGCAGAAATTATACTTTTGTAGAGTTGAAAGACCAGTGTATTGTAGCATTTTTTCCTCCTGTAATAACTAAAAAAAAAACTTTACAAGGACAGAAGTGACGTCCTTACAGCAGCTGAGAGTGATGCATGATTTCAAAACATTATCATTTTTAGTCCGGAGAAAGTTTCCGATCCCAGGAAGCTCAAACCGTTTCCTATGGCTGTGGGAATTGGTAATATGTGATTAAGAAATGACAGATTTTTTTCCTTTCCTGTGATTGTGTTAAATGTCTGTTTTGTCGTTTTATGGTTTGCCAATCTCCGTTTCCGTTGTTTTGCATGATAGTGCTTCATAAGTTTGCAGGTTCGATTATCTAGCCGGAAGCATCAGACCCAAAAGGACTTTTTCAGTATCTTAGATGAAGTGCTGAATCCCTGTATTGCCAGTTGCACGATCTCATTGCTAAACGGACTGTATATGCGAGATTTTACTTATTCGTATACCACCTATTTTTAAATTTTCTCTTAGTTGTCTGTTCCCTCTGTAACTTACATGGAAGGGAAATTGAAGTGACCATTGTGTACGTGTAAGGTTGTTCTCACGCCTTGGAATAATGAAAAAGTATCGTTTTTTTTCTTTACGCACTGTGTGTTTTTGCATGGTTTTTGGGAATTATTTATGTGCGTCTTAACTTGTATGGAATGAAATGTGGAATGATTAAGCATTCCGTCATTTTTTTCTGCAGAAGAGGTGTGTAAAAACCCCGGGAATGGATACATCAAGGCCTGGGTAGAAGCCGCAAAGAGGTTATACGGCAGGGATCAGAGCCACTTAACCCATTTTGTGGGTGAAATTGTTGGGGGACTGGTTAAAGATAGTGATGACAGTTCGGATGTTAACCAAGCCTGTAGACAGATTAAGAAAGCAGCGGAAAATATCCCTGCGCCGATTTCAGGTAATTACAGGTGGACGAATATACAACATATATTTTGCTTGACGCGTATTTCTCGTTTCATTCGACATTTCTTTTTGTCTGTGTGAGTGTGATCCAAAGGGCAGTTTCATTATTTTACTGAACCGGAACTTGCAAGACTGAAGCGAAACGGACTGTTGTCAGAATTTTGAACGTGCGTGTCCTGTGCGGCTAAGCTTTAAATTGTTCAAGGATGAAATAAGGACGTTATAGCTTATTACTCGGCTGTTACATTAGAATCAAACATTAGCATTGGAAGAAAAGTAACCACAGAGTTTAAATTAATTTTAAAAACGTCTGTTCATTTCGCTTGCACAGATTAACTGGTTGACATTTTCATACAATATCCCCTTTGCAGCGATCGAAAGGCATGACACAGAAGTTATGGTCACCATTGGGGAGAGGGTGGCGCAATCCGAAGCACGTAGTTCGGACAGCGATTGCGTCATTACGGGCGCCGATACCACGTCAAAAGAGCTTTGTGAGAGACCAGTGAAAAGGGGAGAGGGGGCACACACACATTCATCGCAGGGCGAAAAAGACACAATCTCTCTCAGTGAATGCGTAATCGGCTGTTGAAGGGGTATCTTATGAGAAGTTGCTGGTTATGTGAGGGTTTTGCATTGATAAAGGGTAAGAATTGTTGCTGAGGTGTGTCGGAGGGAGTATCTTGATATATGTAGCAGTAGTGCAGATTTGGTCAAGCCAACCAGGTGTTGACATTTTAAAGAATTCAAAACATTTTTCGTGCGTTATGGTTGTCGGCGAAACGGACTGCTTATCAATGCCCACTGCTGTGATTACGGAAAACCTGGAGGGCAGTTACTGCTCTAGTTTGCATTTCACTTTTCCTCATAAAGTGACCGACTGTAAATTTATGAAAGTGGCGGTGATGGATAGTACGGGCAAGTTTCATGTGACAGAGCCACAAAAGTTTGCCGATGTGTTTAAAAAAGAAATTCTTGCTTCGTAAGTTTTCGCGTGGTTGCACTACATTTCGCATGGTTGTGGATGTGTGCGTACATTTAGCTTGTCAGTTCGAAAGTATTAACTGTGCTATTTGCAGTTCACTGCTCTTATACGAAGTGGCCCACTTTAAATTTATGAGCGTTGCGAGATTGTGTAGTACGAGTAAATGATATGTGACAGGGTCTCAAAACTTGCAAATTTTGCTGATGTTTCTGTGAGTAAGAACAGTTTGGTGTTCGCACATTTTGCATGGTTGTGTACGTACATTTCGCTTGTCGATTCGAAAGCTTTAACTGCGTTATTTTCAGTTCGCTTTTCTCACACCAAGTGACCGGCTTTAGTACGTACAAAACCATGCGAAATGTGCGAACACCAAAATATTCTAATTCACGGAAACCTCGACAAAATTTTCGAAGTTTGAGACCCTGTCACATACATGGTTGTGGACGTACATTTCGCATGTGATATTTTAGGACACAGGGATAAAGTTTAGTTGCGGGGATACCTTTCAAAGTTTTACAAGAAAAATAGAAAGGCGGATGAAGCTTCAGATCCGTTTAAAAAAAAGAAACTATTTTGGGGACATTTCGCTGTGATGTCATGTTTGTGGGATTCTGTTTTGGTTTACACAAGTGCGGGGAATTTTCTTTGTATCACTTTTCCCGTGCAGTTTACTGTTCTTATACGAAGTTACCGACTTGAAATTAATGAGCGTCGCGGGGCTGAGTAGTACGGGCAATTTTCATGTAACGGGGTCTCAAAACCTGCCAAATTGGCCGCGGTATTAAGAAGTGTTTGGGTCCGTACATTTCGCATGGTTGTGTGCGTTCGCGTATCAAGTTTCAGTGTGTTATTTGCATTTGATTTTACTCGTATAAAGTGACTGACTGTAAATTTATGAAAGTGGCGATGATGGGTAGTACGGGCAAGTTTCATGTGACAGGGTCACAAAAGCTGTCAAGTTTGCCGATGTATTTAAAAAACAAATACTTGCGTCGTAGATTTCGCGTGGTTGCACTACATTTCGCATGGTTGTGTATGAGCGTACATTTCGCTTGTCAGTTCGAAAGTTCACTGTTCGGAGTGACCAATTTCAAAGTTTATGAACGTTGCGAGATTGGGTAGTACGAGCAAAAGGTATGTGACAGGGTCTCAAAACTTGGAAATTTTGCCGATGTTGCCGTGATTAAGAAAATTTTGGTGTTGGCACATTTCGCATGGTTGTGTACGTACATTTCGCATGTCAGTTTGAAAGTTTTAATTGGTGTTATTTGCAGTTCGCTTTTCTTATACGAAGTCACCGACTTTAGTGCGTACACAACCATGCAAAATGTGCCAACACCAAAATGTGCTTATTTACAGAAATATCGGCAAAATTTTCAAAAGTTTGAAACCGTGTCACATACATGGTTGTTATACGTTCATTTCGCATGATTGTGTATAAACGTGCATTTCGCTTGTCAGTTCGAAAGTTTTACATGTTATTTGCAGTTCACTGTTCTTATACGAAGTAACCGACTTTAAATTTATGAACGTCGCGAAAAGGGCGTACTCGCAAACGTGACAGGGTCTCAGAACTTGGAAATTTGCCGATGTTTCCGTGATTAAAAAATTTTGGTGTTCGCACATTTCGCATGGCTGTGTACGTACATTTCGCTTGTCAATTCGAAAGCTTTAACTGCGTTATTTGCAGTCCATTTTTCTCACACCAAGTGACCGAATTAAGTACGTACAAAACCATGCGAAATGTGCGAACACCAAAATGTTCTAATTCACAGAAACATCGGCAAAATTTTCGAAGTTTGAGACCCTGTCACATACATGGTTGTGGACGTACATTTCGCATGTGATATTTTAGGACACATGGACAAAGTTCAGTTGCGGGCATACCTTTCAAATTTTTACAAGAAAAATAAAAAGGCGGATGAAGCTTCAGATTCGTTTAAAAAAAGAAACTGTTTTGGGGACATTTCGCTGTGATGTCATGTTTGTGGGATTCTGTTTTGGTTTACACAAGTGCGATGAGTTTTCTTTGTATCAGTTTTTCCATACAGTTCACTGTTCTTATACGAAGTGACCAACTTTTAATTTATGAACGTCACGGGGCTGGATAGTACGGGCAATTTTCATGTAACGGGGTCTCAAAACCTGCCAAATTTGCCGCGGTATTAAGAAGTGTTTGGGTTCGTACATTTCGCATGGTTGTGTGCGTTCGCGTATCAAGTTTCAGTGTGTTATTTACATTTGATTTTTCTCGTATAAGGTGACTGACTGTAAATTTATGAAAGTGGCGATGATGGGTAGTACGGGCAAGTTTCATGTGACAGGGTCACAAAAGCTGTCAAGTTTGCCGATGTATTTAAAAAACAAATACTTGCGTCGTAGATTTCGCGTGGTTGCACTACATTTCGCATGGTTGTGTATGAGCGTACATTTCGCTTGTCAGTTCGAAAGTTCACTGTTCGGAGTGACCAATTTCAATGTTTATGAACGTTGCAAGATTGGGTAGTACGAGCAAAAGGTATGTGACAGAGCCTCAAAACTTGGAAATTTTGCCGATGTTGCCGTGATTAAGAAAATTTTGGTGTTGGCACATTTCGCATGGTTGTGTACGTACATTTCGCATGTCAGTTTGAAAGTTTTAATTGGTGTTATTTGCAGTTCGCTTTTCTTATACGAAGTCACCGACTTTAGTGCGTACACAACCATGCAAAATGTGCCAACACCAAAATGTGCTTATTTACAGAAATATCGGCAAAATTTTCAAAAGTTTGAAACCGTGTCACATACATGGTTGTTATACGTTCATTTCGCATGATTGTGTATAAACGTGCATTTCGCTTGTCAGTTCGAAAGTTTTACATGTTATTTGCAGTTCACTGTTCTTATACGAAGTAACCGACTTTAAATTTATGAACGTCGCGAAAAGGGCGTACTCGCAAACGTGACAGGGTCTCAGAACTTGGAAATTTGCCGATGTTTCCGTGATTAAAAAATTTTGGTGTTCGCACATTGCGCATGGCTGTGTACGTACATTTCGCTTGTCAATTCGAAAGCTTTAACTGCGTTATTTGCAGTCTATTTTTCTCACACCAAGTGACCGAATTAAGTACGTTCAAAACCATGCGAAATGTGCGAACACCAAAATGTTCTAATTCACAGAAACATCGGCAAAATTTTCGAAGTTTGAGACCCTGTCACATACATGGTTGTGGACGTACATTTCGCATGTGATATTTTAGGACACAGGGAGAAAAGTTCAGTTGCGGGCATACCTTTCAAATTTTTACAAGAAAAATAAAAAGGCGGATGAAGCTTCAGATCCGTTTAAAAAAAGAAACTGTTTTGGGGACATTTCGCTGTGATGTCATGTTTGTGGGATTCTGTTTTGGTTTACACAAGTGCGATGAGTTTTCTTTGTAACAGTTTTTCCATACATTTCCCTGTTCTTATACGAAGTGACCGACTTTTAATTTATGAACGTCACGGGGCTGGGTAGTACGGGCAATTTTCATGTAACGGGGTCTCAGAACCTGCCAAATTTGCCGCGGTATTAAGAAGTGTTTGGGTTCGTACATTTCGCATGGTTGTGTGCGTTCGCGTATCAAGTTTCAGTGTGTTATTTGCATTTGATTTTTCTCGTATAAGGTGACTGACTGTAAATTTATGAAAGTGGCGATGATGGGAAGTACGGGCAAGTTTCATGTGACAGGGTCACAAAAGCTGTCAAGTTTGCCGATGTATTTAAAAAACAAATACTTGCGTCGTAGATTTCGCGTGGTTGCACTACATTTCGCATGGTTGTGTATGAGCGTACATTTCGCTTGTCAGTTCGAAAGTTCACTGTTCGGAGTGACCAATTTCAAAGTTTATGAACGTTGCGAGATTGGGTAGTACGAGCAAAAGGTATGTGACAGGGTCTCAAAACTTGGAAATTTTGCCGATGTTGCCGTGATTAAGAAAATTTTGGTGTTGGCACATTTCGCATGGTTGTGTACGTACATTTCGCATGTCAGTTTGAAAGTTTTAATTGGTGTTATTTGCAGTTCGCTTTTCTTATACGAAGTCACCGACTTTAGTGCGTACACAACCATGCAAAATGTGCCAACACCAAAATGTGCTTATTTACAGAAATATCGGCAAAATTTTCAAAAGTTTGAAACCGTGTCACATACATGGTTGTTATACGTTCATTTCGCATGATTGTGTATAAACGTGCATTTCGCTTGTCAGTTCGAAAGTTTTACATGTTATTTGCAGTTCACTGTTCTTATACGAAGTAACCGACTTTAAATTTATGAACGTCGCGAAAAGGGCGTACTCGCAAACGTGACAGGGTCTCAGAACTTGGAAATTTGCCGATGTTTCCGTAATTAAAAAATTTTGGTGTTCGCACATTGCGCATGGCTGTGTACGTACATTTCGCTTGTCAATTCGAAAGCTTTAACTGCGTTATTTGCAGTCTATTTTTCTCACACCAAGTGACCGAATTAAGTACGTTCAAAACCATGCGAAATGTGCGAACACCAAAATGTTCTAATTCACAGAAACATCGGCAAAATTTTCGAAGTTTGAGACCCTGTCACATACATGGTTGTGGACGTACATTTCGCATGTGATATTTTAGGACACAGGGAGAAAAGTTCAGTTGCGGGCATACCTTTCAAATTTTTACAAGAAAAATAAAAAGGCGGATGAAGCTTCAGATCCGTTTAAAAAAAGAAACTGTTTTGGGGACATTTCGCTGTGATGTCATGTTTGTGGGATTCTGTTTTGGTTTACACAAGTGCGATGAGTTTTCTTTGTAACAGTTTTTCCATACATTTCCCTGTTCTTATACGAAGTGACCGACTTTTAATTTATGAACGTCACGGGGCTGGGTAGTACGGGCAATTTTCATGTAACGGGGTCTCAGAACCTGCCAAATTTGCCGCGGTATTAAGAAGTGTTTGGGTTCGTACATTTCGCATGGTTGTGTGCGTTCGCGTATCAAGTTTCAGTGTGTTATTTGCATTTGATTTTTCTCGTATAAGGTGACTGACTGTAAATTTATGAAAGTGGCGATGATGGGTAGTACGGGCAAGTTTCATGTGACAGGGTCACAAAAGCTGTCAAGTTTGCCGATGTATTTAAAAAACAAATACTTGCGTCGTAGATTTCGCGTGGTTGCACTACATTTCGCATGGTTGTGTATGAGCGTACATTTCGCTTGTCAGTTCGAAAGTTCACTGTTCGGAGTGACCAATTTCAAAGTTTATGAACGTTGCGAGATTGGGTAGTACGAGCAAAAGGTATGTGACAGAGCCTCAAAACTTGGAAATTTTGCCGATGTTGCCGTGATTAAGAAAATTTTGGTATTGGCACGTTTCGCATGGTTGTGTACGTACATTTCGCATGTCAGTTTGAAAGTTTTAATTGTGTTATTTGCAGTTCGCTTTTCTTATACGAAGTCACCGACTTTAGTACGTACACAACCATGCAAAATGTGCTTATTTACAGAAATATCGGCAAAATTTTCAAAAGTTTGAGACCGTGTCACATACATGGTTGTTATACGTTCATTTCGCATGATTGTGTATAAACGTGCATTTCGCTTGTCAGTTCGAAAGTTTTACCTGTTATTTGCAGTTCACTGTTCTTATACGAAGTAACCGACTTTAAATTTATGAACGTCGCGAGAAGGACGTACTCGCAAAAGTGACAGGGTCTCAGAACTTGGAAATTTGCCGATGTTTCCGTGATTAAAAAATTTTGGTGTTCGCACATTGCGCATGGTTTTGTACGTACATTTCGCATGTCAGTTTGAAAGTTTTAATTGTGTTATTTTCAGTTCATTTTTCTCATACGAAGTCACCGACTTTAAATTTATGAACCTCACGAGATGGGGTAGTACACCCAAGTTGTGTTGCAAATTTTGTGCATGGTTTTGTACGTACATTTCGCATGTTAGTTTGAATGTTTCAGCTGTGTATTTTGTTTTCTTTAGGAAGCTTTTATGTGGTTTATATTTCATTGTCTCACGTTTTTTTCGGTCTATCATTAAATTTTAACTAGTGCACATAACACTGAGCTTGAAAATGAGGTAGAGTTGGTTATTTACACATCACGGTTATATCAGTATGGGATTTTGTTTTATTATTTTTTCTGTATTTTATTTTTATTTTAAAAGAGTTTTGTTTTTAAACATTCATCTGTATAAATCTGTATTTTGTTTTTAAAAATTTAATCTGTATAGTATAAATCTATGTTTTTCAACATTCATCTTTTTGAATATCTTTTGTACTGCTCTTCAATATTTTGTAAGTCTTCAATTTATGTTAAATAGTTTATGTATAGAAATGAAAGAAAATAAATATTACAGGGGGGTTATGGTGTAAATAAAAGAAAACAAACTCTACGCTTGTTTGGCTTTTATTTAGTGTTTCCCTAATACTCTTTTACAGAAAGCACGTGGCCTTTGTTTATAAACAAAATCGGTTTGTTTACATTTTTTACACAGTCTCGTTTCACAGCAAACTTATAGTTGCAGATATCAAAAAATTGTGTAAAATATGCAAATTATGTAAACAAAATATTCCGTTTCGCAGGGTTCATGCTTTGTTAAATTTCTCTCAATCTGTTGTCTTTTCTATATTTTCGCTTTCGGAATTGAATGTAAAAAAAATCTACCGAGATTTTCATATACAACTTATGTCTGAAAAGTCCCTAATAACGAAGTTAGATTTTTGGCGTACATTTCGCGAGTTGGAGAAGAAATCGCGATTCGTCGTTAGTTTCCCGACGTAGCTGTATATGTGTGTGTGTGTGTGTGTGTCAGTCTGTTGTGAACAAAGTGTTGTGTGCAAGATATCTCGAGAACGAAACGTCGGATCAACTTCAAACTTGATCGAATTATTCCTTAGTAAGGTCGGACGGTTCTATCAACTTTTGACGCATGTCACGTGATTAGGGCAAGCGTATGACGTCATTACGTAAAAATCTTGTGTGCGAAATTTCTCAGCCGCTGAACATCGGAGAAAGTTGAAACTTGGTGGGATTGTTGCTTGGTTGGTCCGAAAGACGGTGTAGATTTTTTTCGCGAGTAGAACGAACGAATGCGGCGTATGACGTCATCACGTAAAATATGTATATATTTTGAACAAGATCTTGTGTGCAAAATATCTCGATAACGGAAAGTTCTATCGATTTGAAATTTTATGTGAATATTCCTTGGGTCAGTCGGCGGGTTCTATCAATTTTTGACGCATGTCAGGTGATTAAGGCAGGCGTATGACGTCATTACGTAAAAATCTTGTGTGCGAAATTTCTCAGCCGCTGAACATCGGAGAAAGTTTAAACTTGGTGGGATTGTTGCTTGGTTGGTCCGAAAGACGGTGTAGATTTTTTTTCGCGAGTAGAACGAACGAATGCGGCGTATGACGTCATCACGTAAAATATGTATATATTATAAACAAGGTCTTGTGTGCAAAATATCTCGATAACGGAAAGTCCTATGGACTTCAAATTTTATATATATATTCTTTGGGTCAGTCGGAGGGTTCTGTCAACTTTTTACGTATGTCACGTGATTAGGGCAGGTGTATGACGTCATTACGTAAAAATCTTGTGTGCCAAATTTCTCTGCTGCGGAACATCGGAGAAAGTTGAAACTTGGTGGGATTGTTGCTTGGTAGGTCCGAAAGACTCTATAGAATTTTATCGCGAGTAGAACGAACGAGTGCGGCGTATGACGTCATCACGTAGAATATGTATATATTATAAACAAGGTCTTGTGTGCAAAATATCTCGATAACGGAAAGTCCTATGGACTTCAAATTTTATATGAATATTCCTTGGGTCAGCCGGACTGTTCTATCAATTTTTGGCGTGTCACGTGATTAGGGCAGGTGTATGACGTCATTGCGTAAAAATCTTGTGTGCGAAATTTCTCAGCTGCTGGACGCCGGAGAAAGCTGAAACTTGGTCGGATGATTGCTTGGTAGGTCCGAAAGAAACTTTAAATATTTTTTACGAGTAGAACGAACGAAAGCGGCGTATGACGTCATCGCGTAAAATGTGTATATTTTGAACCAGATCTTTTATGCATAATATCTCGATAACGGAAAGTCATATCGACTTAAAATTTTATATGGATATTCCTTGGTTCAGTCAGACGACTGTTTCAACAGGTAAAAAGTTATCTGTTCTTAAGCAAAATATCTCGACATCGGAAAGTCGGATCGACTTTAAATTTGGTGTAGTTATTCCTCGGATAGGTCACATGGTTTTATTAAACATTATTGAACTCGTATAGAAAATCAAGAAAGGTGCATAACGTCAACAGCCCCCCCCCCCCCCCCATGGGTGTTAACTGCGCTGGGGATTTCGGAAGATTTTCCCGAAGATTCTCTAGTGTTCCTGTATTCTTTAGAAAGCTTCAAAACAGTAACAGCATTATTGTCGGTCCATCGCTATTGGTTATTGCCTGAAATTGAGCCTTTGTGCATTTCTCATCTGTGGTTGTTACGTAACATGCCACTTAGTCAGGGGTCAGTGTCAGTTGCCGTGCATGATGGATCGTTATCTACGAGGTCATGGAATGCTATTGTCGTATTATATCTCTAAGCAGCTCTAGCTATTGATTTTTTTTTTCGCCGCATACTTGATTAGGTTGCCGAGATGTGCTATATATAGGAGCCATGCTGTATCGATTAGCATTATGTGCAGAAGCATTTTTCGCTATTAAATTGGGTCGTCTGATATCTTGTGTTATGAGGAGCAGCTCACCATTTTGCCTACGAAATGCCTCCCCCTTCTCCCACCGAGGTGCGTCATCTCTGATGCGCAGTTATGAAGAATGCCTTCCTAGTGCTATTTGGCCGATGGGAATGTGCGAAGACAAGGTAGTCTATCATGGCTATAACTACACTTAGGGTACAGACTGTTACCATTGCCTTGGGTAAAAGGGTTAGAGTTGTGTTTATAGTCGGACCTACAGTAAATAGCTGGGGGCGGGGGGGGGGGGGCGTGTGGAGGATGATGGTTAGCAAAAAAAAAAAAAAATCCCGACCACCTTCAAGACCCGGATAAAAAGATGTAAGGTAAGAACCGTTTGTCGTGACCCCTTCCACATTCAGGTAAAAAGAAGTACGGTAAAACCTGCCTGTCTTGACCACCTTCCAGACCCGGATAAAAATGTAACGTACAGTAAAACTGCTATAGTGACCAACTTCAGATCTGGATAAGAGGGGCCTACAGTAAAACCCGTTTTAGCGACCACCTTCCAGACTCCGATGAAAAAAGATGCTCATTTATATCTGTTTCAGTGACCACCATCTGTTTGGTTTATTTTGAGTTTTTTACAATGAATGAAGGTTATGTTTGCAGAAATTAATATTTTTTTCAGTTTGGGTGGGGGGGGGGTCATTGGTTTAGTCGGGGAGACATTTGTTTTTGTTCACAAAAACAAGAAACTAAGTAGGTATCGATTGAAAGTGTGTAATATAAGCCTGAACTCTTATGTTTTGTGTGCACTGGCCGCTCTAGTTGATGTTTATTTTTTACAGTGAAATCAATAAGACACGAGATAACAAAACGATATTTTTTGCAGTGAATAAAACACGAAATTACAAACGATATTGTTTACAGTGGACTAAACACGAGATTACAAGCTATATTTTTTGCAGTGAAGTAATAAAACACGAGATTACAAAGCGATATTTTTTTGCATTGAAGTAACAAAACACGAGATTACAAAGCCATATTTTTTTGCAGTGAAGTAATAAAACACGAGATTACAAAGCGATATTTTTTTGCATTGAAGTAACAAAACACGCGATTACAAAGCGATATTTTTTTGCAGTGAAGTAATAAAACACGAGATTACAAAGCGATATTTTTTGCAGTGAAGTAATAAAACACGAGATTACAAAGCGAGACCAGGCGAGTAAGCTCCTTCAGGTGTTGATAACCCGCGGGCCGACGGCCTACGAGAGCTTCTGTACTGCCCTGCAGGAGGACTACGGCTACCTGGCCACGCTGCTTGCCCAGACGTCCGTGTCGCCGGAAGAAGTGGCCAAGTCCGGTGTAGCCCTTGGCAGGGGTGATGGGAAGTCGGAGGCTACGAGCATTGTGCCAGATCCTGCTTGGACCACGTACAGATCGCAGTCCCCCAGACCGCCTGTCACCGACGATGGTAGGTATTCTTCCGGGGCGGGGTGGGGGGGGGGGGGGCGTTGTGGTGGTGGGCAGTCTGAGGCTACGAGCTTTGTGCCAGATCCCGCAACAACCACGTACAGATCGCAGTCGCCGAGAATGCTGTGTCACTGACGGT
This sequence comes from Protula sp. h YS-2021, assembly GCA_949752745.1. Classification (NCBI taxonomy): domain Eukaryota; kingdom Metazoa; phylum Annelida; class Polychaeta; order Sabellida; family Serpulidae; genus Protula; species Protula sp. h YS-2021. The sequence continues at coordinate 19,815,498 of OX457034.1, read as the reverse complement.
GGTAGGTATTTTTCCAGGGAGGGGCAGGTCGGACAGTCTGCGTTCATGAGCAGGTCAGGTGATGGGGGGGGGGGGGGGCGACGGGGTAGCGCGTGAGGAAAATGCTTATTTTTTTCCGATGAAAACTATGTAAAAAGAACTGTTTTTAGATGAAAAACTATTTATTTTCAATGGGATGCATTATGCGTACGTACCCTTGAAATTGAAATGTCGGAGTATACGAAATCTTTTCATTTTATATCAGCCAGGGGCTAAGCCATGAACTGATGTTCTAGCCTTGAGCAAACATCATGGTGTTTGGACTGACCAAATCATATGCGATTTTATGCCAGCACCCGCACGGTAAAGGTCAGATTCATGTTCTGTGGTCGGGTTTTATGGAAGCACCCACGTTGGGAAAGGTCAGATTTATGCCGTCTTGGCCGGTTCTATCCAAACCCCCGGATTTTTTTTTTCCAGTCGGTTTTTTTCGCATTCACTGAGATGTGCGTACTTTTATTTATTTTTGTTTTGTTTTGTTTTGTGTATCTGCACAGAACTGTACGACATTGAGCATGAACTGCGCACGCACTACAGGACGCACCTGCGTCACGTGACCCCCGTGCCATGGCTCGACTGCTTCCAGGTGGAGCTCAATGCTGTCTATACAAATCTGCAGGTGGTGCGCTCGCTCAACCGGAACAGCGGCCTCAGACGCGACGTGGAGGAAGAGGCGTAAGTTCTTTAATCTGCCATCGAGTCTGGCATTGTTTTTTTTTTTTTTTTGTGCGGGTGGATGGTTTAGGTTGGGGGGAAAGGGGTTTCGCGGGGGGGGGGGGGTGGAGTTGTTCGGTACGTAATAACGGAGAGAGATGGGGGGGGGGGGTGTTTAGTCGGGAATTGTCCGGTGGTTGGGATTCATCAGTCCGGTTTTAACTAATAAGACAGCATATTTTTTCAAGATATTTCAAGGAAAACAAGTAACCAGTGTATTTATTAATATATTATATTATATAATTAATATATTATATTATATAATTTATTTATATTAATTATATAATTAATGTAGTATATTATATTAGGTTTGGCAGTTTTACCTCCTCATGATATTGTTTGGAATAAAGCGTAGAATAACACACCCCTCCAGCCCCACCCCCTCTCCCCTCCAGCCCCACCCCCTCTCTCCTCCAACCCCATCCCCTCCCTCCTCCAGCCCCACCCCTCCCTCCTCCAGCCCCACCCCCTCTCCCCTCCAGCCCCACCCCCTCTCTCCTCCAACCCCATCCCCTCCCTCCTCCAGCCCCACCCCTCCCTCCTCCAGCCCCACCCCCTCTCTCCTCCAACCCCATCCCCTCTCTCCTCAAGCCCCGTCCCCTCTCCCCTCCAGCCCCATCCCCTCTCTCCTCCAACCCCATCCCCTCTCTCCTCAAGCCCCACTCCCTCTCCCCTCCAGCCCCACCCCCTGTCTCCTCCAACCCCATCCCCTCCCTCCTCCAGCCCCACCCCTCCCTCCTCCAGCCCCACCCCCTCTCTCCTCCAACCCCATCCCCTCCCTCCTCCAGCCCCACCCCTCCCTCCTCCAGCCCCACCCCCTCTCTCCTCCAACCCCATCCCCTCTCTCCTCAAGCCCCGTCCCCTCTCCCCTCCAGCCCCATCCCCTCTCTCCTCCAACCCCATCCCCTCTCTCCTCAAGCCCCACCCCCTCTCCCCTCCAGCCCCACCCCCTGTCTCCTCCAACCCCATCCCCTCCCTCCTCCAGCCCCACCCCTCCCTCCTCCAGCCCCACCCCCTCTCTCCTCCAACCCCATCCCCTCTCTCCTCAAGCCCCGTCCCCTCTCCCCTCCAGCCCCATCCCCTCTCTCCTCCAACCCCATCCCCTCTCTCCTCAAGCCCCACCCCCTCTCCCCTCCAGCCCCACCCCCTCTCTCCTCCAACCGCACCCCTTTCTCCTCCACCCCCTCCAACCCCACCGCCATTCTCTCGCACGCCCTGTCTCCCCCACCCTCTCTCTCCCCACACCCCCCTCAACACCCCTCACCATTCCCCCACTCCCCTCCACACGGCAGCCCCAATTCAAGAAGTTAAAAACTTTTTTTTTTTTTGTCCAGTTTGGTGAACACGAATGAACTGTTCATTACAAAGGACCCCAAAACACCTCCCAAGCGGATTTTGATTGAAGGTGACCCCGGAATCGGCAAGACAACGTTCAGCTGCAAATTATGTTATGATTGGGCAAACGGTAAATTAAGTCTTTGTTTTCTTTTATTTTTTTTTCAAATTTTGAAATCGCATATATTTTATTCATGTCCAAACCTCCAGAATTCTTAAATAGTTGTTTTTCGAAGCGTAAGGGTGATTCAGTTTGATATGCGAAATGCCATCGGTGGTATAGGGCAGTCACAAGGGAGGCTTTCCCGTACCAGAAAATCACACACTAGTCAGACCCCCTCCCCCCCTCACCCCCCTCCCTCCCCTACAGACGCGCACACAATGCCGTGTTTATTGCGTAAAGCTAAATGAAAGAGCATGAAAAGAATTGACTCTTTCGGTTAGTGCAGTGTCCCTGGACATTTTTATTCAAATCCCTGGTATTCTATGGCTTTTTATGGTTTATATAAATATATCTTTCGATAAATTCCTTTTCTTTTTAGAGAGGAAAAGATATATTTGAAAAATACGTTTCTTTCAGAGGAAAAAGGAAACTGCTTGGAGAAATTCAGTCTCGTTCTTGGCGTGAGGGCGCGAGACCTGGATACAAAAAAATCAATAATCGATTGCCTATATGAGCAGCTACTGCCTGAAGATTTCCCGATCCAGCTTCCGAAGTTCAAAGAATTAATAACCAGCAATCAGCAGCGTGTATTGATTCTGGTGGAGGGCTATGACGAATTGATGGAACAGCACAGTGACGTCACAAAGCTGGTGAGCGGCAAGATGCTGTCGCACGTGTCCGTCCTCGTGACGTCACGGCCCGGCTACGCCCTCAACATACTCAAGTACTTCGATTCGATCTTCGCCATCGTTGGCTATGGCGAGATGCAGCGCCTCGAGTTCATCAACAAATTCTCGTCTGCTCTGGCCAACGACCCGGATGTGGGACCGCGCTTTGAGCAGTTCAAGCTTCGCCTGTCTGCGGATGAGGTCCTCAGCCAGCTGTGCCGTAACCCTCTACATCTCTGCATCCTGTGTATGCTGCTGGGCGACGCGGCGACGACATCACTGCCGCAGACGAGGACGGAGCTGTACCAGGAGGTGGAGGAGTTCATTCTGAATCGCGCGTGCGATACGCTCGGCGTGGCGTACGACGAGCTCAAGGTCAAGTGCAACCCTCTCGGGGTCATTGCCTTTGAAGGGTTACTACGGGGTCAACATCAGGTCACCGAGGAGGAAGTAGGTCAGTAGTGGTGCTCGGATGTTTAATGTGTTTATTGTTATATTATTATTATATTTTTATATTATTTTATTCATTATTGTTGTGTTTATTATTATGCTAAAACACGCACACCCTCCGACCTACTCTCTCTCTCTCTCTCTCTCTCTCTCTTTCTCTCTCTCTCTCTCTCTCTCTCTCTCTCTCGCTCCTTAACTGTCTCCCTGCCTCTCTCTCTCTCTCTCTCTTTTTCTCTCTCTCTCTCCTTAACTGTCTCCCTGCCTCTCTCTCTCTCTCTCTCTCTCTCTCTCTCTCTCTCTCTGTCTCTCTCTCTCTCTCCTTAACTGTCTCCCTGCCTCTCTCTCTCTCTCTCTCTCTCTCTCTCTCTCTCCCTCCCTTACCCCTCATTTCAGTTTACTCCCTCCCCCCTCCCCTCCCCCCTCCAAATCCCGTGTACTAAATACGGCAGAAAGAACACCACAATGTCCCCTTAATAGCTTACTGGCCATAGCAGCCATTGTAAATTAAATTGAAAAAAATAATAATAATAATAATTGAATTAAATCAATGGCAGAAGTGAAGGAAAATGTTGAATGTATTGCCAGATTTCATGACGTCATAATGACGTCATTCCTCACTGTTTACAGCCAAATACTGTGACGTAAAGGCGCTGCAGCACCTGGGCTTCTTCTGCCGCCACGTCACGATCAGCAAGTTCCGACGCGTTGCTGTGTACTCGTTCACGCACAAGAGCTTCCAGGAGTACTTCGCCGCCAAGCACATAGCCGCACCCAGGCGCACGAAACAAGAACGGCTGGAGATGGCGCGCGAATTGCTAGAAAGTGGCAACAGTAAACTGGTCATGGTCTTTTTATGCGGATTGCTGCGAAAAAACAACTATGCTTTAGTCGATTTAATTGATATTATTAAAGATGAGACTTATTTACCTTTTATCAGCACCGAGTTTTTAAGTCTACACGATGTGAATGAGAATCACAGCGCGCACACGATTTTCCACTGTCTGCGGGAGGTGGACACGGTCAGTGAGAGGCAAGAGGTGGATCCTGACCCGATCCAGGAGAAGCTCGGGCCGCGGATGCTGTCGTGTAGGGTGGAGCAGATCTCCATCTCTTACCCATGGTGCTCTTCCGAGTGTCTCGACGGCGTCCTTAGACTCTGCAGTTTGATCGATGACCATTGCTTCGTGTGTACGAACTCGAAGTCGCGCAAAACTAGTCGAAATAATAATATCCTACATCAGACGACGTCATCGGCTTCGGAGGACGACGCGGCGAGGACGTACCCGCGGCGCAAGACGTTGGAAAGGATCGACGCGTCGCGCGCGCATCGCGGGCGACACAAGCCCGAGGCGCGGGGCGATTATAGGAGACCGCGCTCGCTGGAGGGCTTGGCGGACTGCGATCGTCGTGGCGGTGGCGGGGATCCGATTCGGCCGCCGCGCAGGCAGCAGAACGTCAAGATGCTCTTCCAGCGCGCCATGGCGGAGGTGAAGAGTCACGCGCTGACGCGCTCGCCCATGGAGCAGGTGCGCTGCAAGAAGTTCTCCGTCACCGCGCCCGGCCCGCTCGTGTGCGAGAGGCGCCAGCTGTTCGAGAAGTTCATGCGCGAGTTGTTGTGCCTGCGCC
>OX457034.1:19623303-19810303 GCA_949752745.1 Protula sp. h YS-2021 | reverse complement strand
GGGGGGGGGGTCATGATTGAGTGCACAGCTAATAGGCACGAGCAGGATTCGAACCCGCACCGGCTACACACCCTAGATCTTAAGGCGAGCGCTCTACCAACTGAGCTACCGGTAGGCTGCCGACTTGTTAAGCAGGTGCACACACGTATTTGAAACGCCAGGGGTAAAATAATGTGTTGATCGCTTCGAGACTTAAGTGGAAAAAGTGGGACATAATGCTCTCATTATTATTATTATTATTATTATTATTATTATTATTATTATTATTATTATTATTATTATTATTATTTCAGTTTCCCCAAAATGGAAACACTGCATAGATAAGATAAGAACAAGTTTCTCTGATGTGCTAAATTATTCATTCCACATGCCAAAGCAAAAACTTGAATGCTTTTCACAACAGTCAATACTCACATCTACAGCCATAAGGAAATACTGCTTGTGTCATTCAGTGGTGCTTGGGCCAGTATTCAGTAACGTGGCTCAGACTCAAACTTAAACTCAAGCTCTAAATTTGAGCACAGCATGAGCTTCAGTCATTCAATGAGTAAAACTCAAGCTCAAAATGAATTTACACTAGAAAGTGGCTTAAAATTAAGTAAAGTAAAATAAGATAGCTAGTGAACTTTTTCTCACCATTATATGTCTAAAGTACTTTGTTTCAGTCATTTTAAATTACACAAGCAAATATTTCTCCCGCTGTCCACAGAAAGGGTCTAGTGTTAAGTGGAATCTCGACGCTGAAAAGTTTTAACTCATATTTTAAGCAAATGCTCTATAGTGAGTTTGAAACTCCAATTTCAGAGTCAGTTTGAATATGAGGCTGAGTGAAGTTTCTGAGTACAGGCGGAGGGGGCAAAAAACACCGCCACTAAAATGCCATGCAGACTGCATAGGTGTAGCCACCGGGGGGCCGCCTCAACCCCCCCCCCACCCCCTTTTCAGAGTGGGAGCGATAGCATCCTTCGCCTACCTCACGTTACGAAAGTTTGCGCCCCCCCCCCCCCACAGTTGTAAAAACGTGGCTACACCAATGAACTGTGTGCCTCGTAAATGTACACGTATCAAAATGCAACATACCGGTATCAAAAAAAAAAGAAGAACTGAGTGTTGTCTTTTTCATTCATTGCCCACACATACTGCCCCTAACTGTACGGAACAATTTGGTACATCCCGCATTGGGTATTCCGAATAATAACGCAGGACATAGCTCTTCTAGTTACGATCGTGGTATGGGTTTGGAGGCATTTAATTCGCTGAAACCTTCTTATAATAGACCGTTGTAATTTCCTGCACAACTGCGCAATGTACATGTGACTTCTCTTGTAAATCTTTTTTTTTTTTTTACTTTTGTCTGGGAAGAAATGATAGATCGATTATTTCCTGCCCTCATTTCTAAACCACTACAAATCTGGCATTTTTATATCAGTTTTTCCCCACACACAGCAATAACACTGATAATTGACTTTTTTTTATAGAGAAATAAGACATGACTGGAACGGCAGATAAAATTGCAAATAATGCATAGTTTATACCAGTAACCTGGCACCGTCCGTCCTGTTTCAGTAGTTCTTTTTTGCGTTCTAATTACAGGACATGGTATCGTTTTGCATTTTAAAATTTGTACCATTTTAGACACAGTTCCATGTGGAGAGGACATTACTGGCCGCTAGGGCTTTAATTGAACTTTATTTAACACGTTCCTGCTGGGACAGGCAGGTTAAGAGATCTGCCTGAACAACTCCCATACCCCCCACCCTCCCTCGCCTGTTTGAAAACCGCCCCGCCCCCCTCCACCTTTCACCTGAAAATAACAAGAAAATGAAATTCTTTAAAAAAAAAAAAAAGGCTTAACTAGCGTTAATTCTTCGCGAAAACGCCAACTGTGCCCCCGGGCAGGTCGCGCAATGCTTAATGTAAAGCCCTGCCGGTCGGGCAGAACTTCTTTCCACACCTATATATTGCCACCTATATTCCATCCCGAAAATTCTCTTGATATACCAATAACTGCCTTTTAATGTACAACTTAAGTTATTTTTATGCAACGTTCAGATTGGTAAAAAGGAAGATGGCACTCCGCTGCAAATCGATGTTGGTCCACTGGTGGTTAAGAAACGTTGAACCAATGCTGAAAAAAAACTCATTAGTAGAAAGCTGTTTTAAAATGTTGGCCCAATGTTAGGTGATAACATCGTCAATCTCTTCCCAAATATCGCTCACCGGAAATCTGTTATAACATCGCTCACCGGAAATACAGCCACTTCCAAAAGAAATTTGAAGCGAAACAAAAACAAAAAAAAACCGTTATTTCGAAGACGTGCTTTTGGATCATCGTTAAATCATCATGTTCGATGAAAGAGCCCTCGCACCGAAACCAAATGTGAACGTTGGGACAACGTTACACCAACAACCGCGTTTTATTGGAAGTATTTGAAAAAAAAATAAATCCAGAAAATGTCCCAATAAAACACTTCAGATAATGTATCGAGAATGAAAATGGCTGCCGGGAGCTTTGGTGCTTTTCTCTCTAGTAGATTCAAATTGTTCTTGTCAATAGTTGTATTTCTACTGGCTTTAATGTCAGTTGTCGTATGTAAGTTTTGAATCGATGTAAGAAAAGCAAACTGTATCACTTTTGGGCGATAATGGCGCCAGTGTAGGTCGATTTTAACATGCAAAGCGACAGCACGTTCGCAATTAGAACACAAAAGTTATGATTAAAGAAAACACCCAAAAACTGGCGGACAGTCCAGGGATACGAGGAGCCAATGTTGGTCCAGCATTGCCATTCGGTCTTGAACACCGTAATATTTAAAATAAGAATTCTGAAGCAAATAAGAAACCAGATATTTTCTGGTAGGCTTTTCTGGTTTGTAAATCGAATGTCACAGAAATCGATTTTTTTATTTCACCATTTCATGTTGCAGACCCCATCAATAACTTATTTTCTTACCTTATAAATAGAAAAACATGAACAAAATTTGAAAATATAAATAAACAACACTGAACTACCGATAATTTAATAAACAATCAAACATTAATTTAATTTCTAAATATTTTTTTTACTTTCCTTTCAGCAAAAGATAAGAATTTACATAATTCAACTTACTTTCACTCTTGGGTATAAGAAAAATGAAGCATTATTGATTTCTGTGGCGTTTGAATTATCGATAGCCTATTCTGGAAAAGCCAACCAAAAAATATCTTGTTTCTTATTTGCTTCAGAATTCTTATTTTAAATGATGCGGTGTTCTTAGAGGTTACTGAGATCCCCCTCTACCCCCCCCCCCCCTCCCTTCGCTCTATTGAGGAGAGAGTAACCTGCCTCTATGATAGGGTGTAACCTTGTCCTGGATGACTCTTGTGGTCTTCGTATGACAGCAAGAGTCACAGTTCCTATAACAGCACTTACCACTGATGTCAAATTTGCCAATTTCTGGACACGACTGGGGCCAATGTCGTTATTTTAGAAACGGTGCATCATATGAATGACCCAATTATAAGTTATGGCGCACAATTTTTATGGCCAAATAACAATAATATACTAAAAAAAACAGATGTTTTCTTGGGATAAGGATACAGAATCCCCCATTATCGTCCACAACAACACTGGATCTGCCACGAAAAAAAAAAATTACTCAAGTTTGGGAGTTTCGCTCAGATCGAAAATAGGTCAGTTAACGGTTTCGAATGCGCGTACTCAGTAGAAGAAACTCACAGGATTCCGGTGGGAAAAACATAAAAGTAATAAACAAACAGATACACTAGAAGTTGATTTTCTCTGCCATGGTGTATCTATAAACTGTCAAAATTTTATTGGAATGTGGGAAAATTTATTCATGACATTATTATACTGAGTTTCTAACAAAACAAGAGCGCTATATCTATTTCAAAGTGATTTAGATGTATTTCTCCACTGACTTCTATGTTTCTAAGTTTTTCTGCTTCTATGTTTATCCCAAAAAAAACTGGAGTCCGGTTTTTTTCTGTTTTTTTTTTCTGTTTTTTTTTTTTTTTTTTTTTGTTTTTTTTTTTTTTTTTTTTTTTTGCTAAAATATTTTTAGGCTAAAATAATGGGTTATAATGACTTTAGCGAAATGTCCATTAAATTACACGGAACAAATATACTACTGACAGAGGAGGTCGAACCAAACATTCCAAACACAAAACACAGCAAAGTCCTGGTATATAAAAATGAACTGCACAGAAGCATAAATTCTGTTTCTGCGGAAAACAATACACAAGTTTGGAAAATAAATGTCGGTCTGCAAATTAACCAATCACCAACAGCGATACAAACGCTGTATCAGCACCACTATGGCGAACGCTCGCACGTGAACCAATCAGCAAAAGCGACATAAACGATGTCGCAGAATCAAGATGACGACGTCAAAAAAAAATAGCTGAATAATCTGGCTAGATATGTCAACCTTTCTCTTGAACAACAAATGATACTTTCAATTTTATGTTGCAATATTATAAAACAGACTTTCTGAAGTATGTGCTTCTGGGAGATCCAATGGTAAAATCAGCAAAGTTGGTTTCAGCCTATCTGCGTCAAATTTTTCATTCTACAAGGCAAAGAACATTCAAATTGAAAAACATATCGTAATTGGTCAAAACACAAATTGGTCTGTTAGCGGCAGAAGAAAATTATGACTCACAATAAGAATATCATGGTGAATTGCGTGGCTTCTAGTTTGTAAACAAACATGTACTAACCGGCACAAACGCTGTTTTCATATTAAAAGAACACATTTTCAATTTTGCCAATTACGATGTGATCTTCAATTTCATGTTTATCTCCTTGCAGCATCCATCCCATTTTACAGTCTGGACCTTGTACGAGTACATCAAACCTAATCCGCTTATAACGCGTCAGGACACTTCTCAGTGTGCTAGTTCGACCCTCGGCGTCCTTGAACGTGGTCCGAGTCCTGCGCCAAGTTTGGCAAAATTTTCATCAATGGTAATTATATTATAGTAACATGACTTTTGCTGTCATCGTTGTTATAAAACAGCTGAGAAAATTTATCTGTTATGTATAAAAACAGAGCAGATGGATATATTAAAAAGTAGTTCCACTCTTTTATGACTATCATCTCCAGTGGGTCTGTGAACAGTGTTAGCGCTTAAGGTCCAAATCGTGTCGGCCTGCCGGGCCGACAACCTTAAAAAGTTACCGGCCCGACGGAAAATTTGTCGGCCTCGGGCTGACGTTAAGGGCTCTCACTGTCTGTGAAGTAAAAGGGTATTATAAGCCAAATCACATTTTGGGCGTTCCCATTAAAAATGTGCAAAAATTCTGCGTTTCGAATAAAAATAACCGGGTAAAAAACGAAAGAAATGTCAAATTTCTCCTGCACCAAAGAGCAATCGGGTTTTTAACAACCCCTATTATATTTTAAAAATTTATCATAAGTTTTAACAAATATTTTCAAGTTTTAATTTCTTTTATGTTACAAGTATGAGCTGTTTTGCAATATTTCTTCTATATTTTTCTATCACTTTTTTCATTTAGTACCCGGCTCCCTTACAGTCGAAATTAATAATTCCTGCGCATTTTATTCGAAACACCTAAAGTGTGATTTGGCTTATACACAATAGAACTAACCGCCGTAGAAGTCGGTTGTTGAAAATATTTTAAATAGAAGTTCCTCTCTTTTATGATTTCCAGTTTCGCAGAATCCCCAGTGGGTCTGGGCAGTAAAAAGGTGTTATACACAACATACCGAACCACTGAAGACCGCAAGAGTTATCTAGGACTATGTCCCAGGGAAATATTAAAGGTCGGTTGGGACAACGAATAACCTTTCATGTGACATTAACGAAACAAACTGCCCCCGCTATTCTGAAAGAATTTGGCTGTGATAAACATAGTTACTGAGTAGAATCTGTACAAATATCAGCAACACTACGAGGGAGAGGAGATAGAATAGGCTCGAGTAGATCGTAATTGGTGACAACGATATGCTAAATTCCAACTGCACTAAAAACGAGTAAGCCAGTTGCAAATTTTGAACTGAATTATTTATTTCCATTTTAAACAACATATACATATATACGCGAAATACGGTATTCGAAAAAGGCTTTAATTGTGTCTAAAGAAAAGGAGGAACCAGAAAGTCGACAGGATTGCAAGTTTTGCAATCCTGTCGACTTAAATATGCCGGTACCATTTTGTTACATTTGTCAAAATAAATTTGTTGTGAACCACGAAACATATTCCTTTTCATTTCACCAATTTTTTTTATCTACTGTAGCCATTCTTTCTCCTTCCCCTCGTACTCCTCGTTTTTAGTTCCGGAGTAACTGTCTGGGCGATAATATAGGATTTACTTACAAAATCCGTTCCGTGTAATTTCGTGGCAATTTATACATACAGCAGAACGAAAAAACGGCTATTTTGTAAGTTATTTCAATGCCGCACAGTAGATCAATTTCAAAACTTTTAATTAGCACCTTTCAAAAATCCGGCTGAAACACGGAAGTAAGTCCTTGCGTTCGTAAACAAACGGCCGTGTTTTGATCACGTGAACATGACGTCACTCTGTTTGATAGCAGTTCATGGATCCAACTAGGAAGAAGATTTTTTGTGGTTGGAAATAGCAAAAGAAATGGACGATCAGTTTCCCCCCAGAAGGCAATTTTAACCCCGAAAACATCTGAAAACATCATGACCTTTTGTATGCAAATATTTTTGGCTACCCGTCAATGGGGTGTAAAACACCACCACGCCACTCCCAAGGGGACCCCGACTCTCCCCCCTCAACCAGCTAGGATACCCCACTTATTTCTTGGGAATCCCCCTGTCCTACCCCTCCCGGTCGTTATCATTATCAATTCAAGGCCAAGGTTGAAAGATTATACAAGGTTCAGGGTAAGCAGATAAAGATAACTGACGATGAGTAGTGTAGAAATGCCGTTTCCACCACACTTTATGACGTCATACTGTCTGGAAGTGACGTCATCATGTCTGGAAGTGACGTCATAGCGTCTGGAGCGGAAGTGTTGTCTGGAGCGGAAGTGTTGTCTGGAGCGGAAGTGTTGTCTGGAGCGGAAGTCATGATAAGCGTTAGGATAAGCGCGGCCATCCATGAGGTTATAATGACGTCATGATGACGTCGCACTGTCTGGAGCGAAAGTCTGGAGCAAAAGTCTGGAGCGAAAGTTGCTTGATAGTGTTGGCCGAGTCAATCATCATGAAGCCAACGAACTCCACCTGTCAATCAGTGTAACCATGGCAACAGACCCTAAAAAGGTCGACCACCCCCCCCCCCTCGAAATTGTGATTTTTGCATAGTTATCCGTTTCAGACGATTCTGAACATTTTTCATTTTTTGAGTCGACCGACCCCCCCCCCCCCCTCGAAATTGTGATTTTTGCATATTTATCCGTTTCAAACGATTCTGAACATTTTTCATTTTTTGGGTCGACCACCCCCCCCCCCCCCTCGAAATTGTGATTTTTGCATATTTATCCGTTTCAGACGATTCTGAACATTTTTCATTTTTTGGGTCGACCACCCCCCCCCCCCCTCGAAATTGTGATTTTTGCATATTTATCCGTTTCAAACGATTCTGAACATTTTTCATTTTTTGGGTCGACCACCCCCCCCCCCTCGAAATTATGATTTTTGCATATTTATCCGTTTCAGACGATTCTGAACATTTTTCATTTTTTGGGTCGACCACCCCCCCCCCCCTCCCCTAGGCCAGCAACATTCTGTCAAGTCAGCTTCAGTTCCATCAGAGGGGTATATAAGGGATGAGCATACAGCAGTGACAGTCATATCAGTAAGTGGAGCAAGGGAGCACAAGTTGTAGAACTACAATTGGATCACATCAGATCCAGGGATGGTATTCAGTGACAACTATTTCGGTAAGTGTTTATTGAAACTTTATAAATAAAAAGTGAACTTTGTAAACAAACTTTAGTTATTTGCATAATTGAAACTTTGTAAACAAACTTTGTAAGCAAACTGTGTAAACAAACTTTATAAACGAACTTTATAAACAAAATTTGTAAACAAACTTTGTAAACAAACTTTATAAACAACATTTGTAAACAAAATTTGTAAACAAACTTTATAAACAAAATTTGTAAGCAAACTTTGTAAACAAACTTGACTTATTTACATAATTGAAAATTTGTAAACAAACTTTGTAAACAAACTTTGTAAACAAACTTTGTAAACAAACTTTGTAAACAAACTTGACTTATTTACATAATTGAAAATTTGTAAACAAACTTTGTAAACAAACTTTGTAAACAAACTTTGTAAACAAACTTTGTAAACAAACTTTGGTTATTTGCTTAATTGAAACTTTGTAAAACAATACCTTTCGTTATACTTAGTCGATTTAAATGAAAATTTCACCATTTGATTCAGTTTTATGTAAAGTTTTAACATGATCATAGGCTATTTGCGCAGCTGGCTGTATGCATTTTTACCGCCATTTTAACTTAAAATTGTGATAACTTTCGTTATAACTTTCGTTATAGTTGACTGAAAATTTCACCATTACAGTGCTTCTTCGCGGATGAATGCCATTTGGCAGACCATTTAACTTCACCGCTAGATGTCTCTACTGTGCAGCAGTACAACTTCACAACTGTAAAGTGAGATATTCATATACACAAGTAAAATTCTGATGAGTCAGCAATTTTTGAAACAAGTTACACACCATATTTTGATTACATGTAAGTAGTATAAAAGCATGAGTGAAACATGTCAACTAGTCAACTAGTGATACATTCTGCTGAGTTAACACACCATTGAAGTGGTATAAAAGGAAGAGTGAAACGTATATTTTACTTCATTTCAGTTCTAGCAGTTGAAGAAACAACAACGATGGCAACAGTCTACTGTCATGATTGTGATGTGACATTTCCATCTCTGGAAGTGTTCGTGACACATACATGCAAACCAGCTAGGTTGAAACGTGCTCGTGAAGAGCTTGTTGAGCAGATTGAAGCCAAGATACGAAAAACCTTACAAGATGATGTTGACAGACCTGATCCAGTCCTCTGCGGTGAATGTATTAAAATATTCCCATCTTTGGATGCGTTTGAGACACATGCATGTGTTGAGATGGAAAATGTGTCTCATGAAGAACAAATAAAGAAAGAGACAGGACAAGTAGGCAGAGGCAGAAGAGTGAGTCTTGGTGAAAACGCACAGGAAAGACGGTTTGAGCCTGAAGATGGATCGGATTTGCTACTCGAAATGCGACAACAAGAGAATAGAATCAAGAGACATTTGCTAGAAACGTTAAACCGTGGCATGAAATGGTACATTGTGGTACATGCACGCTTCAAGAAAATGACACCAAATGTTGAAGGCGTGATGGTAGAACAAGTGGATAATGCCTTCATCAGTAGTCCAACATATGCAGCATACAATCCAACAGATATTGAGAAGGACTTGCCAGAAGCCTATAAAGAATTGTTTACCAGGTTTGATGAACATGAGCGACAAGGTTCTGGCTGGGTGTTGGATAACATATTATTCATTGAAGTACATACAGCTACGTCAGCGCCACTGGAAGCGAGCAGTTTTATCCCACTACCGAAGAAAGTAAAGAATACAGGAGGTGTGTTAAACATTCAGAATAAAGACAACAAATGTTTCTTATGGTCTGTATTGGCTCACCTTCACCCTTCAACAGATAGAAACCCACAGCGTGTGCATCAATACAAGCTATTTGAGAACGAATTGAAGGTGGAAGGCATGACATTTCCCACACCGATTACAGACATTCCAAAATTTGAAAAGGAGAATGATGTGTCCATTAACGTGTTTGGATATGAACATGATGTAGTTGTTCCCATACAACTCAGCCGAAACACCAGCGCCAACAGCGCCAGAGAAATCAACTTGCTTTTGATTAGCAATGACAAGACAAGACATTACTGCCTCATCAAGAATTTCAGCAGACTGATGGCTTATCGATCAAAGCATAAGCATACAACTTTTTATTGTTTCAACTGTCTTCACGGGTTTATACGACAAGATCTGTTAGACAAGCATCGTGAAGTGTGTGGCAAGCATGGAGCACAACGTTTATCATTCCCCAAGGAACCCTTCATCAAGTTCAAGAATGTAGCCAAACAACAGCGAGCGCCGTTTGTCATTTATGCAGACTTTGAATGTTTCACGAAAAAGCTTGAAGGAGACAGGTATCAACATCATCGTCCAAACAGCTTTGCCTATGTGGTTGTCAGCCAGTATGATACACGTGCTCCAGTCGTATATCGAGGCGATAATGCTGTGAAAGTCTTTTTAGACCATATGGTGAATGAGCGTGATCGTATTGTGCATGGTCTACAACAGAAAAAGAAAATGGTCATGACTCATGAAGATGAAGAGCATTATAAGAACGCCACAGATTGCTACATTTGTCATGAGCCTCTAGGAGCAGATCGTGTGAGAGATCATGACCATATCAATGGCAAATACCGTGGAGCTGCACATAGTCAATGCAATTTGCAATTTCGATTTCGAAAAGATCAGCAGGATGTTGAAGATTCTTTCATCATTCCTGTCTTTTTCCACAATTTACGAGGCTATGACAGTCATTTGATCATGGAAGAAATTGGAAAGTTCAAAAACGAAAGGATTACAGTCATTTCCAACACCGTTGAGAAATATATTGCATTCACCATGAGCAATATGAAATTTACAGACAGTTATCAGTTCATGAGTACTTCTCTACAGAAGTTGGTCTCCAACCTGGCAGCAGAAGGGAAAGACAACTTTTATCACATGACGTCACACATTCACGATAGTGACCAACAAGAGTTACTGTTGAGAAAGGGAGTGTACCCTTATGATTACGTGGATGAGCCATCCAAGTTTGCTGAAACACAACTGCCGTCCAAGGACAAGTTTTACAGTCTGCTCAGTGAAGAAGACATTAGCGATGAGGATTATGCGCATGCGCAGAAGGTGTGGGAGACATTCCACTGTACTACATTTGGTGAATACCATGACTTGTACCTGAAATCAGATGTGTTGCTGCTGGCTGACGTGTTTGAAAACTTTCGTCACGTATGTCTCAACACGTATGAATTAGATCCTGCTCACTACTATACAGCGCCAGGACTGTCCTGGGATGCCATGTTGAAAGCGACAAAGGTGAAATTGGAATTGATTAACGACATTGACATGTACCAAATGGTTGAACAAGGTCTACGTGGAGGAATATCTGTCATCACACACAAGTATGCGAAAGCAAATAACCCCTACGTAGCAGATTACGATCCCAGGAAACCGACCAACTACTTGACGTACCTGGATGCAAACAACTTGTATGGCTGGGCTATGTCGCAAAGCATGCCGGAAAGTGGATTTATGTGGGTGAGCGAGCCAGAATCCATTGACTTTATGGATGTGGATGAAGATGACGAGATTGGATACATTTTAGAAGTGGATTTGGAATACCCATATTCAATTCATGATCGTCATAATCACTACCCAGTGGCTCCAGAACGGAAATGTGTGAAAGTGGGAGAATTGTCAAAACATAGTCAGAAGCTACGGAAAGATCTAGACATGAAAAGCAAGCCTAGTGAAAAGCTCATTCCCAACTTGTGTGACAAGAAGAAATATGTGCTTCATTATAGAAATTTACAGCAATATGTCTCACTGGGATTGAAAGTCACGAAGGTGCACAGTGCCATCATGTTTGCACAGAGCAAATGGTTGGCAAAATACATCTCCTTGAACACGGAAAAGAGAAAGTTGGCCAAGAACCCGTTTGAGAAAGACTTCTTCAAATTGATGAAAAACTCGGTGTTTGGCAAAACCATGGAAAATGTAAGAAAGCGTATCAATGTTGAACTTGTTCACCAGGAAAAGCGGTTCAAGAAACTTGTGGCCAAACCTTCCTTCCACAAATTTAGAATTTTCAACGAAGATTTGACCGCGGTACATTTGCGCAAAGTGGATCTGCTTCTGGATAAACCCATTCAAGTTGGTTTCACCATTCTCGACCTCAGCAAGGTGCTCATGTTCCACTTTCATTACAACTACATCATGACCAAGTATCCCGACGCCAAGCTGTTGTTCAGCGACACCGACAGTCTATGTTATGACATAGAAACGGACGATATCTACAAAGACATGCAGGAAGATGCCGACTTGTTCGACACAAGTGACTATCCGCCAGATCATTTCCTGCATTCCAACGTGAACAAGAAAGTGCTTGGGAAAATGAAAGATGAGACGGCGGGCATTCCCATTGAAGAGTTTGTTGGACTTCGACCGAAAATGTATAATATGATATATGGTGGGAAAGAAAAACGTACGGCCAAAGGCATCACTCGCGCGTGTCAAAGACGGATGAAACATCAGCAGTATAGAGACAGTTTGTTCAACCAAACACAAACGATGACCACAGGACACATCATACGAAGTCATGACCACCAGATTTTCTCGGAGAAGTTGAGGAAAGTGGCTCTCTCTCCCTTTGATGACAAGCGATATGTGATGAGTGATGGCTATTCCACTTTGGCGCATGGACATTACAGTATATAAGGGGGAGACACTTCAACTTTAGAGTCAGTTGAGGTGTGAACACTGAAGCGTCAACATGAAAAGATCTGCAACAACGGATATGGATACTCTTGCTGATACAGTGAAAGACATGAATGTGAAACATCCTGATACTACCATCAAGAAATTAAAAGTGGAGATAGCACCAACACCACAGTCGTGGGATGGAATGCTTTCTCTAGGCAATGGAAAGTATATCAAGATTATGAAACAAAGTAATGAAGGTGTGGTGAACATTCGCAAATACCTCAGAGATGAGGGGACTGGAAAAAACCGTCCAACGAAAAAGGGAATTTTGCTGACAATACCTGAATGGAAAATGCTGAAGAAGCAGGTGAAAGAAGTGGATAAAAGGCTTCGCAGACAAGACGACAAGTCATAACAAGGTAACAATCATGAATGCACTCATGTTGGACGATGGTGTCTACCTTAAAGTGAATGAGAGGAATGAAGTGATGATGGGTTCTCGGAGAATTTCTGCTTATCGGTTTAAACCTGAAGTGTGGAAAGACTTTAAAAACATACCGCTTGAAGCTGGGTTTAAACGCAGACTTGAAAATAAACTGGAAGTGACGGTGGCTGAATATGATTCTAAGATACGTGTGACATTCTGTAGAAATCTTTTACAGGATTATCCAAAGGATTATAAGGGAGTTGTGCCAGATACACCCTATGCACAGTTGATCTTCTTTGATATCAAGAACTGGCGCGCAATCTTACGATTCCTAGAAGCTATACAGCATCCACTGTTCGACATCATCCGAGTATAAAATATATGAACGAGATGGAAGACGACTATGTGTTGGATTATGAACCCATAACATATGGATTCTCATACATGAGAAACTTATGTGATGATATTGTGCTACGACATTTTGGACAGTATCTCGTCCTATCGCTTGATGACCAATCCGTGTTGAAGGATCATCTAGACAAGTTGAGAATACCTGGCTTTCTCCTAGTAGTCTCAAATGAATTAGAAGTGCGTGTGACTGAGAACGGTCTAGACGTGTTTGTACAATTTCGCCAACATGACGAGCTTACAGAAAACTACGACATCATCACCCTCAGCACAGTGGAATGGAACGCGCTGTTGCAAGCATTGGATTGGAAAGAACCTGACGCTTGAATTCAAAGAGGAAGGAATACAACTTATGCGGGGTACCAAATCCATTGAGCTGACACAACATATATGGACATGGATACGTGTGATGGACATAAATGAAGAAGGATATGAACTGAAACTGTCTGAACATGAAACTGCTAAAGTGATAAAGTTTGGTGATATGCGTTATGTGAGCTTTCATAGCATTTACAAACACGGATGTAATGTCTATGATACCTATATCAATTTAGATTCTAATGAATGGCATGCATTGATGAATGTATTGAAAAATGAATGTGATTGTAAATAAAAAAGTTTGTAAATAGTGTAAATAGACTTTGTAGTTAAGAATTTGTAAATAAAAGTTTGTAAATAGTGTAAATAGACTTTGTAAATAAAAGTTTGTAAATAGTGTAAATAGAATTTGTAGTTAAGAATTTGTAAATAGTGTAAATAGACTTTGTAGTTAAGAATTTGTAAATAGTGTTGGTAAACTTTGTAAATAGAACACAATAAATAAGACAGTTGTTTGAAACTTGGTTTGTTTTATTTAACAACAACAACTTAACTAATATAACAACAACTTAACTAATATAACAACTTAACTACAACTTAACTACTACAATAACAACATTAATAAAACAACAACATTAATAAAAACAACAACATTAATAAAACAACAACAACATTAATAAAACAATGGTTTATAATGTCTATATACAAAATCCTTTACAATAAAATCGCCATCCTTTCTTTTTAATATATTCACAATATCAAACATACTCTGACCTCGAGCTCTATGTAATATATAATATACACAATAAAAACCACATGACGATGACATTGGCGTTTGTAATGAGATAGAATTATACATATAGTCATTTCTTAAAAACATATCTAAACGATCATCGAGAGGGAACAGTCCATAAGAGTCAAAATATTCTGCAGGGTCTTTATCATAATACACTGCCACCCAATGTTCTCTTGGTTCATCTTGATCGTCTGTGTTGATGACATAGGCGCCGCGTTGTAAAGACGGTAACTGGTCCATGGCAAACACGCCTTGAAACAAGTCTTTGGTCATGACATCATGACTCAATATGGCATCAATCTCCTTCGTATTCATGACTGGTAGTCGAATTGGATGCTGCGATTTGCACTGATCTCAATAATGTTGTCAAATTCAGCATAGACAATGACATTGATGGTAGGTTGCAAAGCCGTAGCAAAGTTCATTTCTAGCCGCAAATTCCCATGCTTGATCAGGGGGAAATGATCATCACCATCATAATCCGGTGTTAAGTCAAACGAAAATAAACCACAACCTCTAGGCCAATCTTCCCGTTTTATAATGGAACTTTTCTCACCATTCAACCGATCAAACGATTTGTAAAGCGTTTCAAAAGCGTTCAGGTATTTGTTCTGTGTAATGTCAAGCTTGAGAGGTTTGGATAGAACTGGTTCACCATCCGTGTACAGTTGCATATAGTCCAGATCAAAATGTTTGAAATCATATGGATTCCTCAATACTGATCCACCAAAAGCTTCATTATGAACCAGACCAATGACAATACGATTTGGTAATTGACCCAAAAAGATGTTATCTTTCACAAAAGACTGAAATCCTGCTGGAATAGCCAAGACTTTACATTCTTTTCTAGTGATGATGATCTTGGCAGGACTTTTCATCAATGCATCTGTATGTCCTAACTGAATACCTGGACTCACCCTCACTTTGCGAATGGTTAAAAATGCCTCTTTCACTTCTACCTTATAGGTATTATTTGCAGCCATCAATACATAGTCATCTTTTTGTCTATGGAAACGCAATTTCAAACTGATGCCATTCGGAAGATAACGATCCTGCTCAAACAAATCTATCCTTAAACCACCTGCGAGCATAACATCACGGCTAAGACGTGTATGCAAATAACGATGATGTAAGCCATTATTGCCTTGCTCAGCCAAGTCACCACCGTCAGCATTGACATGAAACCCGGATACATATTGTTCATGATTAGGTTTTTTCACCTCATGACTATTCATTGACCCAGCAGTATCCTTGTACATGAGACGCATAGAGCGCTCAGAATGCAGACTTTCTTCCGAGTCATGGATGAGATGAGAGATAATGCTGGTATAACCATGAGTATTGTTGCTATGCGAAACCAAACGATCATTCAGAAACAATTCAATATTAGACCATAACCCATTAAACACATCATTGATGCAAGAGACATTATCATCTGCGCCACACGCTGTTCCATCAGCCTTTAGAATGCGACATACAATATGAAGTTTGCTGTTCTTTAAATCTAGATATTCTTCTGTACTCGCAGGAATGTAGAATTCTATTGGAGCGCCTTCTCTAATGCTTGTAAGTGGTTGATAGTCAACATTATAACTTTTCTCTACAGCAGTTTGCGTCGGTGGTACGTGAAACCATTCCAATGGAGATAGACTACATTCACACGAATGATTATGAATGAGAGACATTGTTTTTTTCTTTAAAAAATATCTTTGCGATATTTTGATGTTATCCGTCTGGCTGTTTTTCGTCTTCTGGCACGTTTCGTCGGTTGCACACGCTTTTGTTCTCCAAACACACGTTCTGCTACTCGGCCCGTCACATCTTTCGCGACATTCTTTGCAGCCTTCTTAAGATGTGGCGCAACGATCTTAGCCCCAGCCTTAAGTAATGGAATAGCTTTGCGAGCTAATGATCCCAGTATTGAACCAATACCATCGCCATATTGGATTCGCGCTCCTTTGAATCCTGGTAATTCCCCGCCCACTTGACGAAGAAAATGGTTGCGATATGCAGACGGATCGTGTGTATAAGCTTTCATATTGCTTTTGGTCGAAAATGAAGTTTACAGATCACCTTTCCAGTTTGAAATGGAACATTATGGCCTGTGTCGTCCTTAATATTCATTTCTATCACGTCAAATTTGGACGTGTTTACAGGAACATAATGCGGTTCGCCATACGTTTTCATGATAATATCGCCATCATGGCCTTGTATGCCAACAGAACGTAGTAAGGGAACATAATAATCACCAACAACTTGTGGTTCACAAATGCTACAATACACATACAGTGTATAAAACCCCTGTTTCACATCCGCTTTATGGTCAGCTGTACATGTTTCAGTATACCAGTGATCTGGGATAAATCCTAAAATCTCAGCCAATCCAGCGGAAAAAGACACTTCATAGCCATAATCGAGAAATAGAAACACACGTCGTCTAATCTTATCATACTTTATTCGAATAGCTTCTGTAAGTTTCAGAGCATTAGTTGCTTCTTCATTGACTGCCTCACATAGTTCTTGTATGGTTCTATAGTACCCATAAGGAATATCGAGAGTGCTAAGAATAGGATCATCGAATAGTTCTTGTCGATACTGAATAGAATAGTCCATGTCATGTCTCATCGTTGTCCATGTATGTGGATATTGAATTTCAGCTAAAGCCACTTCATATTTTCCATTCAGATAAATGGTTCGAGGCATACGAATTTGATAATTTGAAGCCTTGTTGTTGGGATAATAGGTCATACTCGCATTGCTAGGCAAAGTGATGTAAAAGCTTGTCGACTCCATGATGGGAACTAAATGGTATAGGTGCGTTGACGTTGTCTATATACTTCACGATAGCGCGCGCCATTCGACCAAGTATGTAAATGATCTTTCACATCATGATGATGATCTACATGATCTATGACTTCTCCTTCACAACACGCGCTTGTACATCTTATTTTTACAGGAATAGTTGTGTCTTGGCAACAACAACATAGCTCTTTCAACCATATTAAAAATTTTCCCATCCTTCAGGAAACTGTCTTTGTTGACGTTGTTTCATTTCTGTTGTAATGTCGTCACGAGTGGTCTTTTTACTAAACATTGTTTTTGGAATATTCGCATCAACAATTTCCTGAATAAACGGATGCCAGCCATATGGTGGTATGGCTCGTTCTTTTCTTCTTGTCGCCACAAATGCTTCTTTCATCAAATCAACCATGTTGGAATTTGCTATAATATCGCCCGTTTTCAACACAAGTTCATTCTTCTCTGACCATGTCGTACCTTATTTCTTCAGTTCGGCTAAAAGTTGTGTTATTTTTCCATGATAGATAGGTTGAAAATGACTTAAAAATAACTTTTCTGGCTTTTCAGGTGGTGATGATGAGGGCTTTTGCTGCCTAGACTGACTTGTTCGTAAATGACGACCAAGAAGTTGAGACATTTCTATAGCCTTTTCACGTGTTCGTTTCCCACGTAAAAGTTTATTCACTTTCGTTTTGATTTCACCATCTTTTCCCTTCTTTTCTAGCAACATTTTATATTCATATTCAGGAATGAGGACCATTTTCATCGTATGTTTCATTTTAGCAGTAGTTTGGCTAACAAGGGCAATGCCAATCTAGCAATAACTCCAATGAATCCTCCTTTCTGATTAATCAACTTCTTTTTTCGTCGAAGGGATATCTTCTTATCTGCTAGAGTACGTAGCGTATGACGTTCACGTTTAAATTCCTTAAACCGTTTTGAGCTTAAGGGTAAATGTCCTTGCAATATATTCAAACAAATTTCAAACAAGCTTGTTAATTCCTCCTTTGTAGCTTGCTGTAGCAAGGATTTACGTCGTTTAGGCCCACTGCGTGCAAGCAAATGAAGAAACGGCTGGTTCGCTCGAATACGTTTAGACATCTTGACTGCGAATGGTCAAATGAGTTGGTTCTTGTTCATACACTGCTTTATCAATATAGACATAATGTGTATCTTTTGGTAAAATGCCTGTACGAATACGTAGTTGATCATTTGTCTTTGGTTTTAAATCAATGAATAAATAACCATGAGGTTTGCTAGTAGCATCTTGATAGGCTTCTATGAGAAATTGAGATCTTCCAGGATACATTTGCCGCGCCAATGTACTAATTTGTTGACTGTCTCTCGGATTTTTAAACAGAATGATATAATGTGTATTCAAACTAATATTTCGCATCTCTTTCCCATGATGGAATAAATTATGCACAATAAAAATAATGCTTAGATTTTGATGACTGCTGCTAACACTAAAGAGACGTGTCATACGCTCATCACTATGACATTTGGTCATTAAGTCATCAATGATAAGTAAGTTTGGTTTCTTCGGGTTAAAACGCTCTTCAATGTCATCTGGAATGCCTTGGTAAAATTCCACGCCTTTCATTCCCTTGTACAAAGGCTGATCTGCTGCATAGAGCCATAAAATGTTTTTCGGAGAGGGTTGAATCAATTTTTGTTCTAGAATTTCCTTCACCAGAGACGTTTTGCCACTGCCTGTAGGTCCAGAGACCAAACATGTAAATGGATGCTTCATTGTTGAATGTCTGTTTCTTTCACCCAACTGTTAAACTTGTTTGGCCAACCTAACCACTTGACAAATAATTCTTTCACACCTCCTCCTCGTCTTTTACGTGTTTTCAAGACTTTTTCAATTCTATAAATAGATTCAATATCTTTGGTCACTTTCTGCAGTTCTTCTTCATAGAAATGGCCATCAATATCTTCGTCTAAAAAGTCTTTCACACGATACAAATGTATTCCTTGCTTCTTACAACGATGTGTGACAATGAAGACTTCTTGCGTCCATTTGATGTGATAATCGCGTTGAAACACATATTTAATGTGGGAAATGCGAACATGATCGCCAATGTTAAATTTGTACTTCTTCTTCTTCTTCGGTTTCAATTTCAGTTTGTCGACATACATATACTTCCACACTTTTGATTCATTGTCTTTACGAATCTCGGCTGGAGCATATTTATTAGGAAGAGAACCATGAGGTCTATGGTTGTAATTGTACACCAAGTCTGGAAGAATGTCTAAGTAACGGTAAGTTTGATTATGTAGAAAATACCGATACATCATTCCCTTCAGAGTACGAATGACTCTTTCAGCAAAGTTGGCTTTGGTTTCATTCTTTGTGGTATAAGCATGAATTCCCTCTTTCTTCAAAAATGCTTTTACCCATCTGTTTTTAAATTCTGGTCCTTTATCAGACCTTAGAGTTCGCGGTCTTCGTCGTGTGTCATGAAAAATCTTTTGGAAAGCTTGTATAACGCTGGTATGTGATTTATTAGGTATTGGCTGTACCCAGACATATTTGGAAAACACATCAATGACAATGAGTAAAAAGCGTATGTCATCATTATAGGGAGCTATGTTTCCCATATCAGCCAAGTCAATATCCCACATGTCATCAATGCCACGTGTAATGACACGTTGTCTTTTGAACCTGTATTTGACAGGTTGGAGTAAACTGAAAGCATCTTGATCCTGTAGCCATTTCTTCACTTGTGAATGTGTGACTGGTTGATTATGTTTTCGTAAGATGTGATACAGTTTGTAAGGACCAGCAAATGCTCCAGGCTGTCCAGGTTTGAAGTAAATATTGGTCAAGTAGTCTTTCCACGTCGACATGATGAATGAAAACCACCTTCTCAACAGAACAGCTTTTATTTTATAACTCAACCAACATCACTTAACTAACATAGTAACTTAACTAACATGTATTTATAACTAACATGTATTTATAACTAACATGTATTTATAACTAACATGTATTTATAACTAACATATATTTACAGATCAAGTATGGATACAATGGTATGAATCACTGGAGACCATTGGTCTTCAATGAACATTAACCAATGACTGAGTTCATCCAATGTAATAGCATCTACACCATATTTCTCACAACGTTGATTTGCATTATCTAACACTTTATCTAAATGAATGTAATATTTAGCTTCATTCCAATATGTATAAACACATGCAGTATGACAAGTATGTTCTGAACACTCTTCATGTTGACAAGCAGGACAGACTAAATAGGCAAACTTTTTTACAGCGGATAACATTTCTTCACAATAAGCTTTTTGCACAATATATTGTCTCAGTGTCATGTCCGCCATTATGCAGTCTTGTGGGTCTTGCAGCACAAGTCTGTCAGGTTTAGCAAGTTATGCTGCTCCGGCAATGTAGCACAAGTCTGTCAGGTTATGCTGCTCCGGCAATGCAAGTCTGTCAAATTCAGCAAGTTTTTTCCAGTTGCTGTTCACTTAACACACTTCTCCATGTTCACACGTCTGCACATCAAGTGTCACACAACAAGATTCTCCATGTTGACTTTGTTTCTGTTGTTTTATTCTGACATGTCGGTTTCTTCCTGTAATAAAATATCTTTTAATATATTTGCTGCCTCTTCTATCATGTTCTTTCTTTGTTTACGTTGAAAACACTCACATAAAACTAAATTTGCTAGTAAGAAAAACATTGTTATCAATTCACTATGTTGTCATAAACATGTTTTAAAAGGTTTTTATATCTTTAAAGTTACCTGATAAAGCTGCTCGGTTTCCTCTTCTTTACAACAATCTCTCAAATAGTCAACCACGGTGAAATATACTTCAACATCAGTACGAGCAGAATAAAGTGCAGAATCAAAGTCAAAGTCAGGATCTTCTTCTATTCCAATTTTATGACATTCTCCAAGAAATCTTGAATGCAGTTCAATCACATCAAGACTATGATGTACAACATCCCAAAAAGCATCCAAATGATAAAGTTGATAGTCTGGCGTGCCACAGCTAGCAAGTTTAGCAATCATCAAGTCAACATAAGCTTTTTTAAAACATGCGTCCATCTTGATTCAGTGTCTTGTTGGCTTTTACTTTGCTTCACTGACTTTAAGTACTCCACACTTGCCGCAGAAGTTGTTTGGTTCACACAACTTGCAATTATACTTGTGGCAGTGGCAATGATAATCTTCCACATATCCACAAGCACCACAATAGTCGCAGGTAAGTCCAAGTTGATTTTGTACGTTCATGTTCTCCAACTGAACTTCAGTCAGCCTTTTCTTGGATAGCTTTGACACCTTCATCCGACCATCCTTTTGCAGCTTGATGATCGTTTTCTTGTCATGACATTCCTCACATGGTGATAGGGCTGAGTTGATGTTGTCCATCTCCTGAAGCAGTGTCTCCCATTCACCATCATTCATGTTGATGTGATGTGTGTATTCTTTCCCTTCAAACCGTGACGTGCGCACAAAACTCACATAGCGCATATCCAAGTATGAAATGACTTCAAGCCACTTCGTTTGCGTTAAGTATAGTTTGAAGCCAATGTCGCGTAAATTTTTCAAGCTCTGGCACACAATCTTCCACAAAGATGGTGAATAAGCACACCATCTCTCTCCACGTGTGATGCGTAGAAATGGCCCATATTCTCCATACTCCACAGTAATGGTTAAGTTAGCACTAATTTTAAAGCTGCTGCTGCGCTGCGTTGCGTTGCTTGTCTTGTTCTCCATGGCTGCAACAATGTACTGATGATCCACTCCCTCCAACTGTCTGCTGAGAAATGACTTCACTCTGCTGAGTCCACTCCCTTTTATACCCAACTGTCTGCTGAATCAGCTCCCTTTTCAAAGAACTTGCAAACGTTTGAATTCACTTCAACTCGTCCATGGTTGAACCGAACAAGGTCTGATACATTATTTGGAACATCATCATCATAATGTAGAATAATTCTAGTAGCTACAACTAACATGAGGTCAGTTGCCCAAATTGTATTCGCGTTGATAAATGCTAAATCAATGTTGTAAGTTGATAGTAAATGCAGTTCTTCACATTCATATAGAAACGAGCTGATGAAACGATCTCTTGGAATAGCCTTTCCCACAGCTTCCCAATGCATATGCAAATTCTTCACTTGCAGCATCCAATCCGATTCAAAAGCAGGAAGCTTTGAAAACACATAGTCAATATAGTTCACTTTGAAGACGTCATCCATAGTCATACATCTGTCAAGAAGTAATGCCGACATTGTGAAGTATTTTCTCGTCACTCTTCCTTTTATAAAACTTAGATGGTATCTGGTGTGTAACTTGTTCAAACTTATTCAATACTCATGCTTTTATGCTACTTCCATGTAATCAGAGAAATGACTCCACTCTGCTGAGTTCACTCCCTTTTATACCCAACTGGTTGCTGAGTCAAGCTTTTCAAAGAACTTGCAAACGTTTGAATTCACTTCAACTCGTCCATGGTTGAATCGAACAAGGTCTGATACATTCGTCGTCAATGGAACATCATCATCATAAAGTAAAATGATTCTTGCAGCTACAACTAACATGAGCTCCACTGCCCAAATTGTATTCGCGTTGATAAATGCTGAATCACTGTCATAAGTTGATATGATAAATGTTAAATCAATGTTATAAGTTGATAGTATATGTAGATCTTCACAGTCACGTAGAAACGAGTCGATGAAATCACTTGGAATAGTCTTTCCGACAGCTTCCCAATGCAGATGTAAATTCTTCACTTGCTGCATCCAATCCCATTCAAAAGTAGGAAGCTTTGAAAACACATAGTTAGTATAATTCACTTTGAAGACGTCGTCCATAGTCATACATCTGTCAAGAAGTAATGCTGACATTGTGAAGTCTTTTCTCGTCACACAATGTATTACTAGTTGACTAGTTGACATGTTTCACTCATGCTTTTATACTACTTCCATGTAATCAAAATATGGTGTGTAACTTTGTTCAAAAATTGCTGACTCAGCAGAATTTTACTTATGTATATGAATGTCTCACTTACAGTTGTACTGCTGAGTTCAGAATCGTCTGAAACGGATAAATATGCAAAAATCACAATTTCGAGGGGGGGGGGGGGGTGGTCGACCGAAAAAATGAAAAATGTTCAGAATCGTCTGAAACGGATAAATATGCAAAAATCACAATTTCGAGGGGGGGGGGGGGGTGATCGACCGAAAAAATGAAAAAAGTTCAGAATCGTCTGAAACGGATAAATATGCAAAAATCACAATTTCGAGGGGGGGGTGGTCGACCGAAAAAATGAAAAATGTTCAGAATCGTCTGAAACGGATAAATATGCAAAAATCACAATTTCGAGGGGGGGTGGTGGTCGACCCAAAAAATGAAACATGTTCAGAATCGTTTGAAACGGATAAATATGCAAAAATCACAATTTCGAGGGGGGGGGGGGGGTCGGTCGACTCAAAAAATGAAAAATGTTCAGAATCGTCTGAAACGGATAACTATGCAAAAATCACAATTTCGAGGGGGGGGGGTGGTCGACCTTTTTAGGGTCTGTTGCCATGGTTACACTGATTGACAGGTGGAGTTCGTTGGCTTCATGATGATTGACTCGGCCAACACTATCAAGCAACTTTCGCTCCAGACTTTTGCTCCAGACTTTCGCTCCAGACAGTATGACGTCATCATGACGTCATTATAACCTCATGGATGGCCGCGCTTATCCTAACGCTTATCATGACTTCCGCTCCAGACAACACTTCCGCTCAAGACAACACTTCCGCTCCAGACAACACTTCCGCTCCAGACGCTATGACGTCACTTCCAGACATGATGACGTCACTTCCAGACAGTATGACGTCATAAAGTGTGGTGGAAACGGCATTTCTACACTACTACGATGGCAGATAAGTTGTGAGGGCCCCACTACTTCCCCCGCACACCTCCGCACGCCAAAACGCTGCCTGTTATTTACTGCTATTATCAAGTGTAAGCTGAACAGGTTGAGAACAATGCAGAAGTTGTTTGAAGAGTAAAGAAGCGGTCTTCCACCATTGTGCTACTTTCTTAAACATATTTGCAGTGTGAAAACAAGTGCAAGTTTCTGATGCGTCAGTACAAAACCTTCATTAAAGCCAAAGAGCAAACCGGTGGGCCAAGGAAGAAATTTGAATATTATGAGGAAATGAACGCGTCCCCAAAACAAAACTGTTGATTTATCAGCGCCAGCACCTGAGAAAGAAAAAAAACAAGCATCCGATAAAGATTCCAAGAAAGAAGATTCTGTCGAGCATTC
Source organism: Protula sp. h YS-2021 (assembly GCA_949752745.1). Classification (NCBI taxonomy): domain Eukaryota; kingdom Metazoa; phylum Annelida; class Polychaeta; order Sabellida; family Serpulidae; genus Protula; species Protula sp. h YS-2021. Next base: position 19,785,728 of record OX457034.1, on the reverse strand, counting down.
CATCAGTAAGTGCGTGGATCTAATTGGAAAGCTGGTGGAGCAGCAGGCACAAAATGAACACAGACGACTATCCATTCTTCAAAAAATTGTAGAAAACATGAGTAAAAAATGAATAATTGCGTATCAATAATCTGGCTTTGCGCTGTTAATTTGAATTTCTTCTGGAGAACCGATAGTGTTGTAGACAAGACCGATTTGATAAAATGTGGTGAGAGTAATTTTGTAGATAAAGGTGTCTTAATGACAGAATCCGTTTTTGGTTATCCCTGATTTAAAGTGTTAAAGTATAAAGTCCAATTGGTAGTGAGGGGTCGAGTGAAACTCCAGAAACGTGCGATGGCACAGTAACATTCAACGAAGGTCCGTGAGGGGACAAGGACAGCCAGAGTAACTTGTACGATGTAGTTGAATGTTTCGCACGCGAAATGCCACTTTTGGAGCAGTCCCACGTCACTCGACATAAGCTCCCAGGTGCGGTTAGCCTCGTTCGCATCCGGTTGCTATTGTTGTAAATCCGGACCAAAAGCTTCTAAAAGCACCTCACAATGTGTCAAATTATGCTTTAACACTTTAAATCCTATCGTTGTAAAAGAAACTTTTTACATGAAAATGCAAAAACAAGTAATTGTTGGTTTATCTTTTCGGACTTTATTGGTTTTCTTGCATTAACAGCGCTCAGTGTGATACAATTGTAAGAAATTGTAGATTAAGCATAATATCATAAAAAGTTATTTCGTGAGCCTGATTCACTTGAACGGACTACATTTAGAACACATCTAGTACACACATGTGAAAATAATACGCATTTTGAATTGTTTCTGAAACAAAAAGCATTTGCACTTGACTTTTAAGGTCGTGGATTCTGAGTGTGTACCGAATAAATAAGCATAAAGGTCTAAGGTAGACCTTTATCCCACTTGCAAACTTCGTTAAGTTTGTAGTTCTTCTCGAAGTTACTGTCCTTTTCCGGTTTTTTTCTTCTCTTTTTTCCGTTTGGATGGTTTCCAGAAAACTCCTCCAACAGTTTTTGACAGAGGGAATGAAATTTAGCACACGTGTAGGAGTGACGAGTTCCTGGTGAAACCGCAAATATTTCTGACCCTGACCTCAAAGATCAAGATCAAAGTGAGGTCAAAATATTTTTTGAATGCTTATTAATCACGATAAGTAGCCATAAAGATGTTCAACTACCATTTTAAACATATAAAACGTATTCATTAGAGGGTAAACTACCATCCTGAATCTTGATCTTGAGGGTCAAGGTCAAAGATCACGTGACCTCATGTGCAGTTAGCGATAGGCGGACTTATCTCAAAAACGGTTAGAGGTTTTGAGCTCATTCTCGACCCTTTATCTAAGACGTTGACCTTTTGGATCTGATCAAAAACAGGAAGTTGACTATTATCTCGAAAACGATTAGAGATAGAGGGATTATGGGTTCATTTTGAACCCGTTGGGCCAAAGCGACGATAAAGAAGGGGTACTGCGTGAGTTAAGGGTTTTTCCACAATTTACTACAAATATTTTCTCTAGTTGTTTCTGCAAGTGGGCCAATTCCACTAGGTAGCGCAATTCTCTCTAGTTTGCACGTTGTTTTTTACTAATTAACGTCCGGCAAGGCGTTGCATAATTCTGTTTCTTTTAAGTAGTCCCCTTGCTGCTTCATTGTTGTTGAATATTCCGGGTGGCAGTATCGCCGCAGGGACCTGCACATCTGTGTCTATGAACTCCTCAATATCTTCCTGAAGAATGCATATGTTATGCAGACAGCAACCCGCCATCGTAGTGTATGACATAATATCCGCTTCATATTGATCTATAAACTGTAGTCTTCTGAATCTTCCTGAAATAGATATATTTTGGCAATAATTCAAAGAATTTCATTTGGTTAATCGTCCTGAAGAAAGTTTTTCGCATAAATCATTGCAAAGAATTGTTATTTTCATTGCATGTTTTGTGTCTAAATTAATTTCTTTATTCACGATTCGCGTAATATGTAGGGATCATGATTCAAACATAAATGTCTCTTTATAGTACACACGTTTGTGAACGGGACAGTAATTAATTTTATTCTTTGGTTAATGAATGAATAATTTTTTAGCTCAGTCGACTATGTCAGGCTGGGGTAGTCTCATCACTCGTGTGGTGGCCGCATAGATGTATATATGTGTGTGGCCTTAATTTTTTTTAAATATATATCCTAGTGCAGTTCTGATATCATCCCTTTCATATGTAGTACAAATGTTCCATGGATGGTTCCCTACTTGGCTATTACTTTTTTGGTGATCCGCCATAATCTGCCAATTTATCGAAACTTTTAATTTTATTAAAAACTTTTCTCTAAAATGTATCTCCTCCTGCAGTTTTAATCGGATCGCTCTCAAATTTAGTATGAATGTTCCTTTTGTGGCTCCCTACCTGGTTATTTATATTTTTGGCGATCCGTCAGAATGGGCCAATTTGGCAGAACTTTTAATTTTATCAAAAACTTTTTTTAAATGTAAGTTCTCCTATACCTCGTATCGGATCGCTTTCAAATTTGGTGCAAATATTGTCTTGGTGGTCCCCTACCTGGTAATTATTTTTTTTACGATTCGCCAAAATCCACCAAATTGGCGGAAACGTTATTTAAAGGAAATTCGCTTATTTTTTAATTACACAGGTAACAAACAATAGGTCCTTTCCCCATAGAACTTAGCAACACGTTAAGGCCACTTTTAAATTAAAGACAGGGCTGGGAACACGTACTTTCTTTGGACGGTCTTGTTCTATCATGCTGTTTGATTCATTGAATTTAGTTTAGTTCTAAGTTAATTAAGCCGTGTTTATTCAGAAGTTATTGTAGTGAAATACATTTATAATCTGTAAAAATTACCTTGAAGTACAATTGAGTAAAAGTCTTTCCGGTTGAAGTACATGGGGCCTCCTGTCTGTGGTCGCTTTATCGGGATAGGGCATCCGTCAATAAGACCTATTACGCCGGGGAAATTTCGCAGATCTTCAAAATATATTGAGATCTCCTGTTTTTCATTGTTAGTGGGCCATCTGAAATAAACAATGTGCATATTATAGAGTGAAAAAATGTTATTGGTAAATAGCACTGACTGGTATATATCTTTAATGACTATTTTCTTTAAAGGACAAATGAGTTGGCTGAATCACATCAAATAATAACTGAACATCCTTTTACGTATTAAAAGTGGAATGATTTGTTATCTTACCGTATGAAGTTAGACAACATGTTTGTTGTTATTAGCTTTATGAGAGCATGAACTACGTTGCAGCACGCCGATTCTGTCAGTCCGAACAAATTCGATATTTCGCGATATGTAGATTTGTTAACCATATACCACAGGAACATAATCAACTTTTGGTTAAGAGGTATCTAAAATAAACAAGAACTTAATAATACTCAATAAACATAAAAGAAATATTGCGCTTTTTACGTTTAAATTACTTGTCGGTGCGTCTGTCATCTGCTCACGGAAAGTTTAGAGCACTGCTTTTTACTGAATGCCCCTTCCCCCCAATAAAAAAAAACAATGAAATTAACGTGGAAATAATTCAAAGGAAATTGTACACAATGATAAATTATAAGCATTCATGGAATTTTCCGTAAACATTACATGTAAGACTGACTAAAACTTAAGTCGTGATATAAACCTGAACCCTTCCTCCAGATTTTTCCCTATCTGATAAGCCTTGAATCGGATTGTTCATCAGTACTTCTGAAATCTCCATATATACAATTTCAACCGTAATTCTTGTCATTCAGAAATGAATCCGAAATTCATCAGGCAAATAGCGTGGCAGCACAGTGGCAAAAAACTGTCCGACTCGGTTCTTTTTACGGCGGCGTCCATAAACACTTCGTAAGCTGAAACACATAAAAGATATACAGTTTAAAGTGCACTTTGTAGTTGAAAATGGACACGGCAATTCAACTGAAACAATCTTTTACACTGGCGTAGCAACAAGGGAACTTCCTCAATAATTTTGATGGTCCGGGTATCTTTGAGTTCCTAAGAATTCAACCCCAATCCCCCTCTGTTAAAAACGTTTATGTGACAATGGATTATACTATCGATTATAAGCCATATCACACTTTGGGTGTTTCGAATAAAATGCGCAAGAGTTTTGAATTTGGACTGCGAGGGAAACGGGTAAACAGGAAAAAAATTATAGAAAAATATAGAAGAAATATGGCAAAACAGCTCATACTCGGAACACAAATATAAAATTAAACTTAAAACTATTTGTTAAAACTTTTAATTACCTTTTGAAATAGCATACGGGTTGCTAAAACCACGACCGCTCTTTGGTGCAAGAGATCTTTGGCATTCAGGCGAAATCTCTGTGTCATTTCTTTCATTTTTTATCCGATTAGTTTGTATTCAAAACGCAGGATTTTTGCGCATTTGAATCAGAACGCCCAAAGTGTGATTTGGTGCGGCACCGGCCGTCTGATACAGTGGTATAAAAAAACTATTTTCCTAGAACAATGACAGGTACCAAATTAATTGTGCGCGTGACATTGTAAACAAAAGAAAACAAACATTTCTTAAGACCTGTAAAAAGTTACTTTTAATGTTAGTACAACGGGGGAAAAGCTTAGGAACTGTTTACATACAAAGTTTTCGTAGTTTGAACACTGAACATTTAAATTTTTAATAACACAATACCACATTACCTTTTCAGAAGCACAGCTAATGTGAAAACACATGCACTAAATAATATGATGTCGGAAGTTTCAAGTACTTGAACAAAAATTTGCAGTTCGTCCATTATTCGGCCATCCATTTTTGTTGTTTACATTTTGGTCGGGTAAACCTGTTCTTTTACGAGCGTAACTAAAATCAGAACCGGATGTTTTGATTCTTCTGGTTCGGTCCAAATGTAACTCCAAAAAGAATACACGGACAGAAACTTCCTTGTTTTGTACACACATCATTGCGAAAGAAACAGATTTGGGAGTCATTTATTGATTGCTTCATATTTTATTTATTCTATTTTCAAACAATTCAATTGCAGTACCATAGTAAATCATGCAGCTATATCAAAACATAATTCTTGAATGATTTTGAGTAAATGCTTAAAAATAGAAAGGCGTAGCTGGAATTTTAAAAACTTGAATTAGAGCACGCCCATTCTAATCACACACATGAGGTATTAATATACAATTATAGGTCGTAAAGGCACAAGACAAACTTTAATCACTATATGATGCTATGCAATAATTCCAATAATAATAAAAACCAACATTATTTATTATTCTAATCGCGCGTTTTTGTTTTATAAACAATAGTTGCAATTTCGTTTTGGGTGTATTTGCCCATATTTCACTGCAGTAGGAGAGATGAAGTATCGCTCGTGTTTGACGTCTGCAAGGAACAAGAGTTGTTACCATGGAAATGGAAATGATCATAAACTCAGATTTACATTCCAACTAGCCTCATTCAATAATTTTCATATTATTGTTAAAAAAGCCATTGTTGGACTCCTCAGAGGTCATCTGTTTTATATTTCCTCAAATATACGTTGTTTATAGTTCACTTCATTCGAAACATTTGCTATAGCCTTGTGCACTGCTGTCTCCGAGTGGGTCTATCGGATCCGGGGTAGCCTGTCCGTATTTGGTATTATCCTTGAATAAAGCTGAACCATAGCTATCTGTACACCATTACACATACAACAAAAGTCCCTGAGCCACCAAATAAAACGTTTAAGCGCAGCACAAGGTAACCGGAAGTTACGTGAATTTCCACACCTACTATTTCCTCGAATATACGTTGTTTATAGTTCACTTCATTCGAAACATTTGCTATTATACAGAGTGAAAAGGGGTCGGTGGAAACACGCTATTCATGAAAAAAGGATCTGATCCGAATAGTTCTGCGCTGTCTTATCATGTACGTAAAGTTCAAAAAACACACTTGGGGTCTTGCACCGCCCGATTCGCCTTGCCTTATCAGGGTCCAAACCACTCTCAATGGCTGTCGTTGCTCCCGATGGGCGGAAGCATTTTGCCTATTACATATTGAGATCTAATCCCGCCAAGTATATGGCGTCCTCGAGAATATGAGACACGGTACGAGCACAAATCGCCTTGTACGGTTTCTTAACTGTCAAAAACACTAGCTTACTGTCCGGGGGGCGAAGGTCTTCTTTGCGTGTGATGTACACCCGTAGAGCATCAACGGGGTCTAATTTTTGCACTGAAACGGGGGGAATGGTAACGGGCAAACCGTCTCTGTGGGTGTCATTTTTAACTCCGAAAAAGGTGATTTGCAAGTGCCCTTTTTCGAGAAACTTGACCTGTTCCGTAGAAAACATTAAACAACTTTCACAACCTGTACTCGTATCCTGAACTCTGGGCTTTGGGGCAATGTCAGAAGGGCGCAACATCAGCGTGAATGCTAATAGTGTGATGCATTTCAGTCTCAGTCTTTTAATAGGCAATTCGTAATTCTCCTCCCACTTGGAGAAAAGACGGTTGAAGGGTTCAATGGGCAGTATATTTACCCTTTAGCGTGGAGCCTTTGTGCACGATTTCACAAGGGAGTTCACTAAAAACCGCACATTCTCGTCACAAGGATTTTGGATATCCAAAACGCGAAATAAATAATCCAACGCCGCCAGAAATGTGCACAACATTGACCTTGGTCTATTTGATCTGGCGGCCACAACACACAGATAATCGGCGATTACTGAAGAACGTTGAGGTGGAAAACTCACCCTATGTAACAAACACAACTCATGTAATCGAATGATTTGTAGGTTATACGTGTGTAGAGTAGATGGGGCAAGGCAGAATTTATAGAACTCGATGCTTGAGAGCTCCAACCTTGTTTATTTAGCGTTTTCGCCCACTCACCCTCCATGCAGAATACTTCCACTTGCGGTTTTTTAGGGGTTCTGGGTTTTTATCCACTGCACCATATTTTTGCATTTGGTAATTCTAATGGAGGTGCTATTGACAATTGCTGCAGAGTACGAAACCACGACGGGGCTGGCCACCTCGGAGCGATTATGTTAACAACTGCTCCTTGCTGTTTTATTACCTCCAATATTTTTGGTAACAGGAACGCTGGTGGGTTGACACAATTGTCGTGATTTGCCCAGTCTGATTGAGCCAAAGCGTCCACCCCTTTCGTTAACGGATCCCAGTACAGGCTGTTGTACATTGGTGTCTGAAAACTTGTTATATCGGCAAACCTGTCTATGGTGTGATTTCCGTACAGCCTGATTAAAAGCCTGAAAACGCTGGAATCCAGTTTCCACCTGTAGGTGCTGAATTAAGATAGGCGACTGAGTCTGTCGGAATGCCTGTTTAGAACTCCCGGGTAATGCTTTGCTTGTAGTTCCATGTTGAACTCTGCAGCTAGTTTGTAAATTGCCTTTGTTATTTGAGCTAATTCGGGCACATTTCCGCCTAAATGATTTATAAATGCTACTGTTGTCGCATTGTCCGACTGGATCTGAATGCATTTGTTTGCCAAATCGTTTTTAAATGTTTGTAAAGTTAGTAACACCGCTAACAATTCCCGATAATTAATTGATCTTTGTTTTACTACATCAGTCCATTGCCCAGCCGCCTCTTTATCATCACAGACGCCTCCCCAGCCTAAGTCGGAGGCATCAGTGTAAACCTGCTTGTCAATGACTTTTTTAACCACTGGTCGACCGTTCCAAGAATGTAACGCTGACAGCCACCATTCTAAGTTTTTTATGCCTGGTTTGTCGAGGGTGTCCGACCAAGATTTCCTTGTGGACAGTAAGCGATATAAGTTAGCAATGGCTTTTGTACATGCAATACACTGCCCACAAGTACGGGCACTGGAATGTGGCTATTTAACGGTCGCAGATCTACAATCAGCCTCAGTTTTTTGTTCCTTTTCGGGACATAACCTATAGCATTGACGCAATGTGGTTTTTCACTAACCTGAGAAATGGCACCAGGAAGTAATAATTTCTTTATTTCACTATCCACGAATTGCGATTGTTCACTAGTAAGTTTATGGTTTTCAAAAACGTATCGAGGGATATGCGAAGAAAACGGAATATTTATGCCCTCATTGATCCAGTCAGTGACTTCCTTATTTGCTCTAATTTTATGCCACTCTGCGATGTGTCTTTTTAGAGAACCTACCACAGATCTCCCCATCCCTATTGATACTCATCGTTGTTGTGTGGCCTGTTGGCTGGAAATTGTTGGTTTGTAAACTGATTGTAAACATCCGGCCAGTGCTGGTAACGACCTCGTCGGGGAAATCTACTGAAACCTCTAGCGCGTTTCGAATGATCCTTTTCCGCAGTTTCCGGTTGATAACGGGGACAAACTGATACACGTCCTTCAGGTCGGCAAGCGAATCACTATCAAAGGCCGTAGTATGACGTCGAAGTTGTTTGCAAAAGCGTGCTGTCTGAGAATCGAACTGATTGTCTACTATAACTGCGGAATATTCAGTCTGTAGAAATTTCTGCAAAGCACTAGCGACCACAAACACGTCCTGTTTAACACTGTCCACTGATTGACCTACGTCATCGTCGTCGGCGGAAGCTATTTCCAGTAGAGTTTCATCATATTTACCACAGGACGCAATCAAATTTATACGATTCTGGTCCTCTCTTAACGCCTGTGCGATCTGTGGAGAGTTTGAATTCGTCTGGAAAGACTGATTTTCTTGCGTTTTCAAGCCGTTCTACACGCGTTAACATGGCGTCGAGCTTTCTAGAAACTTCTGTTAAATTTTGTTTTTCTTCTATCTCAGCCACGCGAAAAGATATCGACTCAACTGCTTGTATAATACTATAAAGTTTCCTTTCGAAATTTGGACTTGATGGCTTATCCTTATCAGACATTTTTTAGATAACAATTTTCACAAAGGAGGTACGACCCGCAGCGGAAGTAAGCGCAGCACAAGGTAACCGGAAGTTTTAATTCCGTGAACTTCTACAACTACTCACAACGAAAAGAAGTAGCTGTCCTTCACCTTCGTGGCATCCCTATTTTTGCCAATCAAAACAAACCCAAAAAGGAAACATGCCTGAAACACGTGTGATGATCTAAAAATAGAAAACTACGTATTTTTGTTTTTATTAATTAATATGGTAAACAAAGGTAAAAGAAACAGGAAATAGGATTTTTTGGATAATGATTGACAAAATTATCATGAAAGAAACAGTAGGTATAACAACGCTTTTCACGCTTTTCATGCTCTCAACACACATTCAGTTCTTCCAAAGTGAATTCCTTGTGATCCTTGTCTATTGACGCAAACTGGCCAGCTCCTCTGACGTTACAAGGTCGCATTTATCAATCACAAGACAATCCGCCAGCGACACTTGTCAGACAGCTTCGTTAAAAACCGCCTTCCGGGTTGACTTCCTGCAGCTGACGTAAGCAATCCTTGGCATCGACTAGAGTGAATACTCCGTCTAGGTAGAGATCACTACACAACGTCCAACCAAAACATAGAGGCAATGTGCCATGGATCTGCCAGCCCCGCCGTTTCTAATAAGATATATTCAAATCTGAAAGTGCAAAGAATTAAATCTTAGACTCCTGGAATTGCTTAAGAGCACAAACCGACAGCTGGGAAGGGGGAATTTGTCGTTTTCAGCACGTTCACGTCCATACAAATATTTTGCGCAAGTTTTTAGACAACTATGGGAGCAATAAGCCCCAGCCGCTTACCCCCAATAAATAGCAACGAACAGGAATTTCTGTAATTCCCGGATTAGCACCCCAACAAAGCGCAAAAATTTATGACGTCACCCAGTCACTGTGATATTATCATAGCAAACCTTCAGGCATCCCACAACACTTCCAGTGTACTTGTATTTTATTAAAAGGTCCCTCCACTTCTTATCATTACGACTAACATGCCACTTATCACCTGCCGCTTTTCTGCAATACGGTCTGGATGGCTTCACGCCATTATTGCGCACAGAACAGCACAGACAACCATTCCGTAGCTCCAGCCACTCCTCAAGCAACTGTCCTAAGCAGGCAAAAAATAGAATGGCCAGTGTCACGCTAAACATGCAAAACAATAGAACAACATCTCCCCCAACTTTGTTCATGCAGTTCGAACAATATACCAACAAGGGACGCTCGCCGCTCCCACCACCTAAAGCCCAACCCATGCATAGGTAGGCAGGATAGGAACAATCATTCACAGCCAAAATGGATTTTCCACAAAAGTTCATACATAATTCATATACCTTCTTTTCCCACGGAGATGGACTTTGCCACGGAGCTCATACATTCTTTACCTTCTTCCCCCACCGATATGGACTTTTCCAAGGAGATCATCGATTCTTTACCTTCTATGCCCGAGGAGATGAATTTTTCACGGAGCTGCCTCAGGCAAATTCGTTCATGATGACGACGATCCTCTTGTCATATTCTTTATTCAGGATATAGTTCAGTAAAATCGTTTTACCGGCGTGGGGTGATTTACTAAGCAAAACAATACGGTCAAAGTTAGTATATTTCAGAAATAACCAGTTTTTCTCTCCAAGTAGAGGTCAAGCGAGCAACTTATTTTTTCGGTTACATTTTTAGGATTCTGTGATACACCCATACATTTTAACGCTCCTGGTTTAGTCTCTTGAAATAAATTAAAATGTTGTACCAAATTAAACTGAGAAGTAACACAGCGAGTCGACTTTTAACAATTTAGCTCCGCAAAAAACGAAATATATAACTGTACACAACCCGGAACCCGGTTGGTTTGCAGTTCAAACACTGCGTTTTTTTAATTCTTTATAACAATAGGTGGACGTCACAATAGAAGATCAACCAATCAGCTGCAAGGAATTCCCCCTGGCAACGAAATTGTTTGAGGGAAGAAACACAATTATATCACTCTTTATTCACAAATCTAAAACCAGATACACATTTCGGGTTAGAGAAATAACTAGCTTTTGTAATTCTAATTAAAGCTTATGTTGCTTCATGTTCTGGTTTGGAATGTGACGAAGGTCAGTGACATTTGCTGGATAGAATACAAGTTTCTGTCAAAAGACAAATCCTTTCTGAGAGTAGCCTTTGCCTTATTCATGGTATTTTTGCTAAATGTCCATCAAACATGTGTGGACAGAGTTCGTAAAAACAGCTTGATACAGTCATTAGAGTCACTAATTGTGTTCGGCCCATAAGCCGATTTCCACTTTGGGCGTTTCGAAAAAATACGCAAATATTTTAAATTTTCAAGGAAACGTTGTAAAAAATGAAAGAAATAGTAGACAAAATCTAGTACAAAAAAAAGTTCACAACCAAATCATAAAAGAAATTGAAACTTAAAACTATTTGTTAAAAATTTTAATAAATTTTTCAAAGAGCAAACGAGCTTTTAAAAGCACGATTATTTCTTTCATTTTTCACCTAAATGCAGAATTTTTACGCATTTTATTCGGAACGCCAAAAGTGTGATTTTGCTTAAAAGCCACCAATAGAGTAATCGTGTTTTTCGGATCCCCGTAAGCTTTCTCAAAAATGTATTAAGAGTTTAAAAAAATAGTTTTAATTTTCAGTTGCTTTTATTTTCCGAATATGAGCTGTTTTTGCTATATTTCTAATGTCATTTTTTCACATTTATCCGATTCCCTTGATGTCGACGTTCAATATTCTTGCGCATTTTCATCGAAACATCTAAAATGTGATTTGGCTTATAGCTTTTCCTACATGAGCAGCAGAAGATACAGAAAAAAATCAAAACCTGAAGCTATCACAAAATAAGTACTTGGGAGTAACTATTCATGAACACTTTTACATTATTCTTTAAAAAAATAAGTTTTGAAAACTTCTTACTGAAAAAACGATCAAATAATAAATACAGTTTGTAAAACAGATACAATTTTAAGTGAATTCATACTCGCATCTCCTTAAATGTAACACTGAATCTGAATCTAGCAGAAAATAAAAAAGAACTATATATTCGTCAATAACTATATATTTGATCGAAACAATGGAAACAATGAAAAATACGAGAATGTAATACTTGGTTGCAACAAAAAATCGTGCTTAACCGGAAACACAAGACGGTAAATTTCATCTGATTGCACTTTAATTGAACACATGCTAAAAAAGTACAGAAAGTTTTTCTCAGCAACCTTCCCCTGCAAAAAATATGAAATAACTTTTTGCTTCTCTTACACTTGTGTAAACAAAATGAAAACTTGGAAAATTCGGCAGCTCATGCTCTCAACACATGATTCAGAGGAGATCCGTTACGTGAAAAATATATTAAAAACAAAACTTCAGTCCTAGCGTCGTCCCGACAGTGGTATATAATTTCCGTTGGCAATACGACAACACCAAAAGTAACCGCCCAGCAGCCGGCCCCAGTATGCCATTAGAATAGATATTATAGGGTGTATCATAGGTCTGGGTGCTTTGTATTGGATTTTGGGTATGCATGGAAGACCTGTGAACAAATCGCAGTGATTAATTGGCCTCCCCCAAGTGCACGAATCAAATACAAAGTATACCTACCTCGCTGCTTGTCGCTTTCATCATGTCTTATATAGCCAAAAACAGTCAAACTAAACTTGTTTTCCCTTCACGATACTTCCTAGCTTCTCACAGGAGTCCTGTGAGATGTCTGGCCGTATGGAGCGAATGCTTCTGAGGTCATATAGGCACGTCTTACAGTGCTGCGATATTTCCTTTTCTAGTGTCAAATGTGAATCAAATATTATTCCAATGTTTTTGCACTATCCATTGAGCTAATATGAGTTTCACCAATCATAATGCTATCCAAGCTAACACTAGTACCGTGTGATGGTGGAGTTATAACAAGCACTTCGGTCTTCGAGTCGTTTAACTTTAGCTTGTTGACCGACATCCAGAGTCTAATTTCTTCGATACATGATTCCAGCTTCCTCACTGAATAATTAAAATCAGTAGGATCATTTAGTCGAAATGGTACAGAATTTTGAGTGTCATCCAATATTGAGATGGCTAAGACCATAGTGCATTCCTTAGTCATCTCGAGGATTGACTATTGTAATTCTCTGTATGACGGGATATCTCAGAAGGACATCTGGGACTTGCAGAAGATAATGAACCATGCAGCAAGGCTTGTGATGAGATGAGATTCTTGAGTCTAACGTTAACAAGAGGCGTGAGCCTATTGTTAGCATTCGTCGCATTTTGATGGAGCTACATTGGCTTCCCGTTTAATATAGGATCGCAATATTAGTCTTCAAAGCTATTCAAGGATCTGTTCCGCAGTGTTTTATCGAGTCAGTCTAACTTTACGCTCCCCCAAGGTCACTGCGCTCTTCTAGCGATCGTCTCTTGTGCCAGCCAAAGTGCAGTAACAGATACGGAAGTAGGGCTTTTAGTGTCGCCGGTGTGTAGAATGCCATTCCTCATAACTTGCGTTCTAAAAAAGGTATTGTGCCTTTAAGAAATCGCTGAAAACGCACTTATTCTTGAAAACGTTTAGATCGACGGTGTTAAATCTAGTCAGTAACAAAATGTATTCTGTGATATCGGATATACTTTGTTTTAATTCATTATACGAGTGGATGAAATGCCTGTTTCTTAAGCGAATTTGAACTTCCTTTGGATAATTAATGCGAAAGCAAAAACTTATTTTTAAACTGTAGTAAATAAAGTGTATCTTTTAATATAGAGACATTGTAATTCGCTCAACAGCTGCTTAGCTCAATGGGCGCAATATAAATGAACCGCATAATGGTGATGATCCGCATAAATATGAAAGTTAACTGCATGGCGTCGTGTTTTATCTGCAACCGCCAAGGTATAAATTTTGTAATCCTCGGGACCCACTAAACAGCCTTGGGGCGCACCGAAAAAAAGACAGATCTGGTCGGATAGTGCGGCATCTATGATAATCGCTTGCGGCCTTCCATTGATATCCGGAGAACCATTTAAGAGCAGGCAGTGTCTTCGATACCTAGACGCTCGTGAAGCCTTTGCAACAGGACTGCACGATAAACTGTGTCAAATGCCGCACTTAGGTCCAGCATAACAAAATGAACGCCATGCTTATCGCCAAGAGCGCGCAAACTATCGTCAAATATATGCATTAGAGCTGTCTCCCTCCATGACCAACACGATATGCAGAAGACTCGTTGGTATAGGGTCCACAGTACCGGAAACATTACTTGTCTTGGCAATGATTTTTGAAATTTCATCCTCGGTGTAGGTCGTGAAAGACGATAGTTTCGTATCACACGTTGGTTCTAAATTTGGAATAAATGCGCTCCAGTTTTTTTCGAATTTTTGTAATTTTTCCAAAAACAAGTTGCTAAACCTCTGTGTCAAATCTTCTTTGGATGAATGTTCAGGTAAAGCGGTTTTATTTTTGTTTTTAGCAACTCATTTAATACGTTAAAAAGCTTCTTTTTTGTTGAAAGGCGCAATCAACGATTTGTTACGAATAGTATGATTGTTTTTCTTTCTAAATGGTGTTGACAAATTTAAGGCTAGCCTGTCGATAACGGTTGACACTTTCTGGAGTTCTGAATTTTCGAGTGACCCTTTCCGCTTTTCTTTTTTCTTTCTTGGCTATGGCGATATCGTCCGAAAACCAGTGAACTTTAGGTCGGATGGTAATAACTGATGTTTTTCCGGTGCATGTTTATCCAAAATATTACACAGAGAAGAAATATATCTTTATAAAAGGGTGGTCGCTGTGTCGCCAGGTCATGACAAAATAATTGCATTTTCGACATCATGGCAAAACAAATCAATGTAAATATCTTTAATTTTCTGTATGCAACGCGTTTTGCTCAAATTTAAATTTTTCCATTCTAAAATATGCATGCATGGCATGGTGGTCCGAGATAAGATTACTGATTGCACACGATGAAAGCAGTTGGTCATCGGCTGTAATAATAATATAGTCCAGGATGTGACCTTTTATATGTTTTGCATGGGGAACCGGTTGCTTAAGATTCATCGACGATAGCAGGAAAGAAAATTCTTTGTTTTCGGCATGGCTTGACACGTCCAAGTGAATATTAAAGTCAGCCAGAATACACATTTTTCCTGGAGTTAAAACAATGTTTTCTAAACATTCTGCAAACTCGGTATGAAAATCTTTGAATTTCGCCTGTTAGCGACTGAGGGAAGAGGTCGATAGATTGTATAAAAAGTAACCTGTTCTCCCCGAATTATTGACTGAGTGGGGATAAATTCAAAAGAAGAATAAGTTTTGAAGGATGCTGTGATATCCGTTGTTTTAATGGATTTTGGCGTGCTAACTGCGACACCACTACCGCGTTGACCATTCTACCTTGGTTTTTGATAGTATGGATAACCACTTGGAGTTGCAGATCCTAGAGAAAGATCGTCAGACAGATCTTTTGGCGCCCATGTTTAGGTTAAAAAGCACAGTGAAAATGTGTTTTTGCAGATATACTCCAACAGAATATCTGATTTGTTGCTCAAGGATCGGCAATTTATAAGACCGATTGAAAACCATTCTTTTTGTGTTACGTGTTTGTGAAATTCTATTTGTTTAAGACAAGAACGGATCGAAGTGACAGTAGACATTTTTACCTTTCTAAAATCATGTGCATAGTGTGTGGATACATGTTTGTTCGTACAGTTTTTGAACCTCTTGACTTCACTATGCCTTGCTGAATGACACTTTGAATAGAATCAGCTAATGGGAACAGGTCCCTACTAGATTTTATTCCAATAGCGAACAGTCCGGCCTTGGTGTAGATTATTGTCCTTGAAATTCCAGTATTAATGTACAAAATGAATAGCAATCCAACCCATAAAATATTTCTGTTGTGATATGTACTTAGGAGATTAAGGGAGTACTCTCATATATGGTAACGTTTATTTATTCCATTTGTTCATATATCTAATGCTGAGGCGGGCCTGCTCGCTTTCAGCAATAAATCCCCAACGTCAGATACCCAAATACAATAGCTAATTTAAATGGTTTGGAAATGCGCAATTTCAAAACCTTGTGTAACGTGACGCTGCATTGTTCAGAGGCTGAGAAAAGAACTCTTGCCGCAGTACTTGGGAGCAGTATTGCCATTTAGGTCGTTGTTATCCAACAGTCAAACTCTACGGCCATTCGGTCTGTTGTGTATAACACCTTTTTACTCCTCAGACCCACTGGAGATTCTGCAAAATACTTCATAAAAATTAGAGACTACTTTTTAAACTGTAAATCAGCCCTGTGTTTATACATAACAATTAGATCCAGCAGCGGTCGTAACAACGAGTCGTTGTTGTCCAACAACCAACTTCTATGGCGGTTCGGTCTGTTGTGCATAACGCCCTTTACTCCGCAGACCCACTGGGGATTCCGCGCAAAATATCACTTATAAAGGAGAGGAATCACTTTAAAAAAGTCATTAAATATAGATTTTAGTAACTTGGACACTTAGATGCACCCATTTCAGCAGTGTGCGAGAATACGCAACACTGAGAGATGTACAGTACGGCTAGCTAGATGAGGAATATCCACCCGCTCTGTGTTTATACGTAACATATTGATCTACCGCATGTCAGCTATTTTATAACAACGAGTAGGAAAGATTCCTGCAAATGACAGTACAAGAAAATTTTGAAAACCAGTATAAGATCCGTCCTGTCTGTTGTTGTGTAGACCCCGCATCTGCCGAGGGTATAAAAGCTCCGTGGTCCTCACAACTCTTCAGTTGCCCGATTAGGGCGAAAGCGAAAAGGAAACTGAAAAGAAAAAGAGGGATATGCCAATAATAGATTAAAATATATATATCCAAAACGACTTCCCATAAAGAAAACAATTAAGAGAAGCTATTATATTAAATTTGAAAATAAAGTGTTGGGTTGAGAGACAGAAAAGGTGTTTTAAAGAAAGTAGCTGACTTGACAAGATGGCGACCATCGCAAGCGACTCCAACGCTCCCCTCAAGTCTGTGAGGAGACTTCAGTTTGGGATATTGAGCCCCGATGAGATAGTATGTTATATATGATGTTCAGAAATAACCACAACCAACCCAATTTATAACTAAATTATCTGGGTTTACTAAAATGTTAGTTTTTCCATTATCGCTCATTTATGTTGTTAATTGTTGTTTCCTCTATTACACCAGTGATGTACTTGTTTGATTTTTAGGCCCCAACTCTTCGGATTGTGGCATATAGGTTTGGGGTGTCCGTCTGTCAGTCATCGCTTTATACCTCTGAATTTGGGGTCGGTTGGGGCCTGCTTGTGTTTCACAAATACTTACTTGTTTATATTCTTTTGGAAGGCTTATTTATTATGCATTACTGTTGTCTCGGCCAAAGCTACTTTACCACGACACAAGTCAGTTGTCGTACCCTGATCATTTGGTTCAGTTGTCGGTAGATCAATTTTCGTGGATTCAGGAATGGAAAGCAGTGCAAACCTTAATAACTGACAAAACCTGACACACTCTGATCATCAAAATATAAGAACTGCCGATTAAATGTTCTATCTTCAACGTTCCATTTTCATATCGCTATTGATCATATATGCGCTCCCTTCGTAGAATGTGGCATATGTTCTGAATGAGTACACTTTTTGTGCTCTATACTTGTCATACGTATATAGTACATACACTAATACATATATACACTGTTTAAATGTTTAAAGCGAAAGAATATGAAGCGAGAATTGCGGAGGTTGAACTTTCTTATTGCACATTTCTGTGTTTTACCATCAGAGAAAGATGTCCGTGACGGAAGGTGGCATAAAATATCCGGAAACTATGGAAGCAGGACGTCCCAAAATAGGAGGCTTGATGGATCCGAGACAGGGAGTTACCGACAGGTCTTCGAGATGCCAGACATGCGCAGGTGGGCGAAATTTGATTTGTTCTTTCTTAAAATAGCCTGAAATTGAAAGAATCCATGGCGTTTGTGTATTTTCAACACGGAATAGAAGACGTTAATTATCAAGACTTTTGCTGTAGTGTGTTGCCCCGCATTTGATCTTTCAAATATATCTGCAGGGTTCGCGTGGGGGGGGGGGGGGGGGGTTGTCCACTTTTTGGGCATTTTTTTACGAAATGATTCACTTTTTCGGAACCCATCGAGTCTTTCTGGACCCAACTGAGTCACACTTTCCTTTCGGATTGGGGCCTATAGGTTTGAGGTGCCCGTCAGTCCGTCCGTCTATCCGTCATCGCTTTATACCCCTATGAATTGGGGGGGGGGGGGCGGTTGGGGCCTGCGTGTGTTTTACAAATACTTACTTGTCTTTTTTGACTCACTTTCCTGATGACCCAGCGCGAAGCCTGGTATCCGGATCTATATCGTTATTTAAACAGGTGACATGGCGGGTTGTCCGGGCCACTTTGGACACATTGAGCTAGCCAAGCCAGTGTACCATGTTGGATTTCTCACGAGATGTGTCAAGCTTCTCAGATGTGTCTGTTTCTTTTGTTCGAAACTGAAAGTGGATGTGGTACGTTGCAAACGATTTTTTTTCCAAAATTTCAGGAGAAAAAATTAAACAGAGGATTAAATTGATTAAAGTGAAAATAATTTTCTTTGTTTTACTTTGTCCTCTTAACAACAAATTCATAAAACAAATAAGTATTTTCTCTAGCTTTAGTCTGGGTGTCAAATCTGAAATTAGGAGTAATTTAGCCTGAGTCAAATCTCGGCAGTTTTCAAGATTGGAAGATTATGGATGTAACTCTGGATTTTATTTCCGAACTCAAAAGAGTCACCCGAAAGTGAAGGAGATCATGAACAAAACAAAGAGCCAGTCACGCAAGCGCTTCGCCCACATGTACGACTTGTGCAAGACAAAGAACATCTGTGAGGGTGGCGACGAGATGGACAAGATGGAGGAAGGCCAAGAAGGCGAGGACGAAAAAAAGGTGGGGGAATTTTAAAAAAAAAAAGGGAAAAGAAAAGTGAGAGTGTGAAGAAAGCATCTTCTTAATTCATGTGATTGCAAGGCCCTGGGATCGATTTTAGCGAACCGAAGGTTTGCCATTTAAAGCTGTTTGATAATTCTACAGGGGCCAGTCTGAAAAAAAATAAAACAGTTAAGCCAATTAAGTCAGCAAAGTATTTTTGTCGTAAAGGGGCTGCGCTTTGTCGGTTTCGATTAAAGATGGTTTTGGATCGGTTTTTTGGTAACCGATTACGAACCTGAATTGGTAAAATATCAATCTTGTCTCAGCAAAAATCGCGGATGGTTGACAATGTCCTTGGACACTGTTAACGTTTTCAGGCCGGTCACGGAGGCTGCGGCCGGTACCAGCCGAAGATACGGAAAGTCGGTCTCGATATGACAGCCGAATGGAAGCACGTGAACGAGGACTCACAGGAGCGGAAGATTGTACTGACGGCGGAGCGCATGCATGAAATATTCAAGAGGATCTCCGATGAGGAATGTCTGGCCCTCGGTATGTTCCTTATATCATATTTGAATTCTTGTTCCCCAACGTCGTATTTGTGAGGGGTAAAAAGTGTTAAATTTCGTACGTTTTAGCGAGCTATAGAGGGTGACACCTCTCTTTTAAGCGAGTAGACTTCTTGCACTGACTTTGTAAAGCACTTTGTTCTACAAAGCACTCCCCTCCTCTCCCCCCCCCCCGCCCTCCCCTGCCTTTCTCACTTCCTCCCTCCCTTGTCGAATCCGTTAGTTTTTTTTCCTTCACACATTATGCCTTTATGTCTTATTGCATGACCGTTTTATTTTATTTATTATTATTTTTTTTAACTTTTTTGGCTACCAGGCATGGACATAAAAGAGGCGCGGCCTGATTGGATGATCTGCACAGTGATGCCGGTGCCGCCCCTGGCTGTCCGACCGGCTGTTGTCATGTTCGGCTCCGCCAGAAATCAGGTAGGTTGTTTGCGTCTCGGGCGTCACGGGTTGATGACGTCACAGGGTGACCTATATTTTCCCCCCATGCCATGTGACACATAAAACTACTATTTATTATTTGTTAAACTTCGTCTAAGTGTTGATAAATTTTTTGAAGAGAAAGAAAATCGAATGCAAGGCACGATTAAGCTTACGGAAATAGGGGCAGGGTCCGGTGCGAGAAATTGAGCATTTGTTTGTTGGCATTCTTAGGACGACTTGACACACAAGCTGTCAGACATCATCAAGGCGAATAATCAGCTGAAGAGGAATGAGGAGAACGGTGCAGCGGCACATATCATCGCCGAGGACACGAAAATGTTACAGTACCACGTAGCCACATTCACGGACAACGAGATGCCCGGTCTGCCCAGGGTGAGTGTGTGAATCCCTGCCCCCACCACCACCCCACCCCCGCCCATATCATTGCCGAGGACACGAAGATGTTACAGTACCACGTGGCTACATTCACGGACAACGAGATGCCCGGTCTGCCCACCCCCCCCCCCCCATCACGACCCCACTCCCCGCCCACAGCATCGCTGAGGACACAAAGATGCTGTAGGGTAAGTGCGTACCCACCCCCTCCCCCCTCCTCCTCCCACTACTCTCACCTCCCCGCGATGCTCACCATATTCAGATCTGTTATGTACTTAATCGATTTCGAAGACCGCATAGTGTGTATAGGGTGACCTCTAGGAGTGCATGAGTAACTTCATTACCATTCGTCCCAACTCTAGCCCCCCCCCCCCCCCCCGCTCCCGCCCTCGCCCAGCCGCTTGCTCTTGCAAAAGAAAACATAAATGTACTTGGGTCACCTATTATGGCATTGTACTTGGAAAAAAAGGTCTGGTTAAAAATGAATGTTGATTCTATTTCTGCTAGTTGTTTACCGGCATTTTTATTTATCAACAAACCGGGGAGTGAAATATTGAATTTTTTTTAAAATCAACAGCAAGTGGAGACAAAAATTCTGTGATTCTTGCTTATTTTTTTCCTTTTTTTTTTCAGGCCACTCAGAAATCGGGAAGGCCGTTGAAATCTGTGAAGCAACGCTTGAAGGGCAAAGAGGGACGTATTCGCGGCAACTTGATGGGCAAGCGTGTGGATTTCTCGGGCCGTACGGTTATCACAGCAGATCCCATGCTGCGTATCGACCAAGTCGGTGTCCCCAAAACCGTGGCCCAGAATCTAACGTACCCAGAAATTGTCACGCCTTTCAATATAGACAGGTAGGCGAAGTCAAGAACGAAATTCCACACGAAGTAAAGTTTAGCTTTTAGTTTACACGCCTTTACAGCATTTAAAAAAAAAATAAGAAAGATTAAATTGGAATGCAGACACAGTGAAATTTGAGGTCCCTACCCGGTGTTGACTTGGCTCGTGTTGACTAACTTGTCTCGTCTCGTGTTGACGTGCCTCGTTTTGACGTGTCGCATGTTGACGTGCTTTCTTGCCTCATGTCGATATACTTGCCTCGTGTTGACGCACCTTGTGTTCACCCACCTCATGGTGACCTGCCTCGCCTTGACTGACTTTGACCTGCCTGGCGTTGACTCACCTCATGTTGTCATGCCTTGGGTTGACCTGCCTGGCGTTGACTCACCTCATGTTGTCATGCCTCGGGTTGACCTGCCTGGCGTTGACTCACCTCATGTTGTCATGCCTCGGGTTGACCTGCCTGGCGTTGACTCACCGCATGTTGTCATGCCTTGGGTTGACCTGCCTGGCGTTGACTCACCTCATGTTGTCATGCCTTGGGTTGACCTGCCTGGCGTTGACTCATCGCATGTTGTCATGCTTTCTGTTGACCTGTCTTGCGTTGACTCGCCTCTTGTCATGTCCCGTGTTGACTAACCTCGTGTTGACCTGTCTCGTGTTGCCAGAATGCAGCAGCTGGTGAGCCGCGGCGCGAATCAGTACCCGGGTGCCAAGTACATCATCCGCGACAACGGCGATCGTATCGACCTGCGCTACCACCCGAAAGCCAGCGATCTCCACCTGCAAGTCGGCTACAGGGTGAGCCTTATGGAATGGCCTTATGGTATCAGTATGGGTGTCCTAAATGCGTCTATAAATCCCATTGCTAAACAGAAATGCAGGCAGAAAAAAGAAAAACAACAATTCCTATGTGTAGACCACCAGTAAGTCTATTTTTAGTATATTTTTTAGTACATTAAGACTTTATTTTATAATCATTTTTAATCAATAAAGTATAAAGTCGACAAAGTTACCAGGAATGACACAATATGACCTGCAACAGGTTGGCGGTGTCGTTAAACCAATCAAATAACTAACTAACTAACTAACAGAAAAACAAAGGAAAGAAAGAGAAAGATCGATGAAAAAATAAAAAGGAGAAAGATATAAGACAATAGAAGCAGTGTAATTTGTCCTCGTTAGTGAAGGAATTGAGAAAGTGCATAGTGTATATGGGATAAAGTACTACTTAGTGCATAGCCAATTCGCAGACTGAGTGAGGAATGGGGTTGTTTAAAACAACATAAATACGCAAAAACGAAAAAAAACTCAACAAACAAAAAAACAACAACAAAAAAAAAAGAAAAGAAAAAAGAAAACACTAGCTGGCTAGAGAATGGCTTGAATAATTGGTATGCAAAAAAAGAAAAAAAAAAAAACTAAAAAAGAAACGTTAGCTGGTTAGAGAATGGTTTGAATGGTTGGGTAGGTGGAGCGACACATGCAGGACAACGACTTCGTGGTGTTCAACCGTCAGCCGACGCTCCACAAAATGAGTATGATGTGTCACAAGGTCAAGGTCCTTCCCTGGTCGACCTTCAGGATGAATCTAAGGTGACACAAGACTGCCACCCCCTTCTTCTCCCCCTCCCCCCCCCCCCGCCACCCTCTTCTTTTTCTTCTAATTTATAGAGTTAGTTGTGTGAAATAAGTCTGTACTCCTGTTTCATGTGCACTGGCTGCTCTAGTTTATAGAGTACTGTGCTTTCATGCGTCTTGCGTTTCGGAGACACGGCAAGAAGCGATGTCATACACTAGAAGAGATTCGGAGCCCAAAAAAAAATATTTTGTTTAACACACTTATACGCAAATGTGTAATTTTAATAAAAAATAACAATAAAGAATGACAGTTAAGAAGTAAGACTATCTGCATTAAAGAAAATTTCTCACAAAGCGAGGTCGGACCCCGCAACACCTCTCCCCCCCTCCCCCCCGTGTCGCTCATGGACATGTCGATTTGCTTGATTGGCAGCTGCACGACTCCGTACAACGCGGACTTTGACGGCGACGAGATGAACCTGCACATCGCGCAATCGCTGGAAACGCGCGCCGAGATCTCACAGCTCGCGTCCACGCCGCGCATGTTGATCACACCGCAGGCTAACCGGCCTGTCATGGGCATCATCCAGGACACACTGACTGCCGTCAGGCGCATGACCAAACGCGATGCATTCATTGAGAAGGTGGGTGGGGAGGGGAGGGGGGGCGGGGGTGGCGTCAGGGGCATGACCAAGCGCGACGCGTTCATTGACAAGGTGGGTGGGGTGGGGATGGGGGGAGGAGGCGTCAGGGGTATGATCAAGCGCGATGCATTCATCGCAGTGAGGGGGGTGGGGGGGGAGGAGGAGGAGATGGGGGCGTTAGCCGCATGCCCAGGCGCGACGCATTCTTCGAGGTGAGGAGAGGGGGCGGGGGCGTAAGGACCATGGCCAAGTGCGACGCTTGCATCGAGAAGATGGAGTTTTAAAATTATGCATTCAGGTGGGCGCAAACTTCGCAATCTGGCGTTCAATTTTAAGAAAGTTAGAAAAGTAAATAAACCTTTTCGTGTAACATTTCTCCACCCCAAGCGTGAATGCTGATAAACGGTACACTCCAACCACGTGACATTAACACCCGGTGATCTTGTGACTCCCCCTACAGGCTGACTTCATGAACCTGCTCATGTACCTGCCCACATGGGACGGGCACATCCCGCAGCCTGCCATCCTCAAGCCCAAGCCGCTGTGGACAGGCAAGCAGCTCTTCTCGCTCATCATCCCCGGCCGCGTCAACTGTATCCGCGCGCATAGCACGCACCCCGACGGCGAGGACCAAGGCCCCTACAAGTGGATCTCCCCGGGGACACCAAGGTAAGGTGGTTCATACTTGTAGCGAGTGCCGTCAGCGCTACAGGCGTTTTATCGAATGTAGAATTTACAACTGCAAAAACGATTTGGAATGGAGAGGTGTAAGATAAATCATATTGTAAATGTATATTCACTATTCCCTCACAGTCCTCTTAAAAGAAACTTGATTTGTTGAAATGTGAAAAATTAAAATATGATAAAAAAAATGATAAAAAGATATACAGAACAGCAGATTTTCGCCACAGAAAAATTCGTATCAGTTGGTGTGACGTTGGAGTGACGGTTGTTGTGTGACGGTTGGCGGGTTGTGGGTTGGCAGGTGCTGGTTGAGGACGGCGAGCTCATCTCGGGCATCGTGTGCAAGAAGACGGTGGGGCCCTCTGCCGGCTCGCTCATGCACATCGTCTTCCTGGAGCAGGGCTTCGTGGAAGCGGGCGAGTTCTACGGCAACATCCAGACGACGGTCAACAATTGGCTCATGCTCGAGAGCGCCACCATCGGCATCGGGGATACGATTGCTGACCCGCAGACGTACAAGGACATCCAGGACACCATCAAGAAGGCCAAGGTCAGGGCTCCCCCCCTCCCGCCCCCCAACCCCCCCCCCCGGGGGTCGACATGTGTCGTGTCAGGGCTGGACGAGAAATGTGTGACTGGTGTGTGACTGGTGTGTGACGTTTGAGTGACGGTTGTTGTGTGACGTTCATGTGACGTGTGACAATAGGTGTGTGACGGCCAAGGTCAGGGGCCCCCGGGGTCAAAATGTGTAATGTCAGGGCTGGACGAGAAATCTGTGTTTTAAAAAAATGCAAACAAACGAAAAAAATAGCATGAACAGTTGCGACAATATCCTGGAATGGTCCCCTAGGGAAGTCAAGGTCAAACTGGGGTCCCGTCATATAACCGGGCGCGCGGGGATATACGGGTACTAAACGTGTAAAACATACGCTATAGAGAAGAAAGTAAGAAAGAAAATGGTGTGGCTCTCCTGGAAAACGACATTGGGCTTAAGAAGAAGGGAAGCGTGTTGTCTGATTGGATAATTTCACGACCACGTGACGCTGGTAAACAAGTTGAAAAAAAAGCAGTTGAGAAATGGAAATCCGTAGATATTTTCAAGGACACAGAGGCATTTCGTAAATGTAGATTGAGTGACTGAAATGTGTAATTAGCACAGAGATTGATTAGGGTGTTCTTTTTTTTCTGGTTGGCATGGCAACAGCTTGATGTCATTGACGTCATTGAGAAGGCGCATAACGACGAGTTAGAGCCCACTCCCGGCAACACGCTGCGACAGACTTTTGAAAACCAGGTGAGCTAAAACTGAACCCTACACATGTGAGTAAAACAAAAAGATACAGCCGTTTAAAATAAAATCAAATAAAAAAAAGGACATTTTCTTAGGATATTTCCATCTCAGCATCACTGAAAAAGATATAGTTGAATCGCAAATTGAAAAAAAAAAATAAATAATATCGGTCAGTCGAAAAAAAATTATTTTTTTTTTATGGGTCAGCGTAGTCTTGAACTGAAAATATATTTTTGTAATTGCAGGTCAACCGAATCCTGAATGACGCCCGTGACAAGACCGGATCGAGTGCTCAGAAGTCGCTGTCTGACTACAACAACTTCAAATCCATGGTGGTGGCCGGATCCAAGGGCTCCAAGATCAACATCTCACAGGTCAGACATGACTCCCTCCCCCCCCCCCTCCCCCTCTCACGGGACGCATGCTGCCGTCTTCTTTGTTAGACCAGCCGACTATGTCGGGCTGGTCTTATCTTATCAATAGAGGGGTATCCGCCGTCTTCTTTGTTATTATTATGTGATTTTTTTACTGTTGTGTAACTTATTTTATTGTATTATTATCATTACTACTACTGTTATTATTATTATTATTATTATTATTATTATTATTATTATTATTATTATACATTTATTTGGAGTATTCGGACAATTTTCGGAAATTTTCGGCAGTTCTCGGAAATGTTCGTCTGATGTCTTCCGTATAGAGCCCGTTAGTTTGGATCGTTTGCGTTGTATCGTGACAGGTAAACGTAAACAGACGTTACGTTACACGGACACGCTCAAACCTTTTGTGTCAGAGTATTCGATCAGGCGAGGGAGGGGGGCGGGGGGGGGGGGGGAGAGAGTGACATTAACCGAGGAGAGTGGGGAGGAATAAACGTAAAGTGTTTTCGGTGCGGGCGCAAGTCATCGCCTGCGTGGGCCAGTAGACCTGGAGGGCAAGCGTATTTACATTTTGTGGAAGAATGTTTTTGATCAGGCGTACAAGAGGGAGGATGACGGGGCGGGGAAGGAGTTTCGGGGAGAGACATTGCTGAAGGTTAGATAAAGTGGAGGGAATAAGCGTGGTGTGTTTTTTGGTGTGGGCACAGGTCATCGCGTGCGTGGGCCAGCAGAACGTGGAAGGCAAGCGTATTTACATTTTGTGGAAGAAAGCGGTGCGAGGGGGGGGGGGGGGTAAGATACATTGCTGAAGGTGAGATAGAGTGGAGGGAATCAGTGTTGCGTGTTTTTTCTGTGTGGGGCACAGGTCATCGCGTGCGTGGGCCAGCAGAACGTGGAGGGCAAGCGTATCCCGTTCGGCTTCCGCCACCGCACGCTGCCGCACTTCATCAAGGACGACTACGGGCCCGAGTCGCGAGGCTTCGTCGAGAACTCGTACCTGGCCGGACTGACGCCCACCGAATTCTACTTCCACGCCATGGGAGGGCGAGAGGGTCTCATTGATACCGCCGTCAAGACGGCCGAGACCGGTAAGTACCACTGCAAGTACCCGTATAAGTATTTCTATAAGTACTGTAAGGGATCGGTAAGTAGTGCTGCAAGTACCCGTATAAATATTTCTGTAAGTACTACAAGAGACCGGTAAGTACCGCTACAAGTACCAATATAAGTATTTGTATAGGTACAATAAAAGACCATCAGTACCGTTGCAAGTACCCATATAAATACTTTGTGTTGTGAGCACTGCCATAGTACCCATGAAAGTACTCGTATGATTAATATAAGGAGCAATACAATAGTTAGTAGGCTGGTACCCATATCAGTCCTGTGAAAGGTCGGTAAGCCTGTACAGCTACAAGTGCCCAGAAAAATTACCTCTCTAAGTACTATAAGAGTACTCAATAAGAGTACTCAGAATATTTTCCATTTGTAGTGTATCATGTGTGAGATTGGAATCAAATAAAGAGCAGTTTAAGTCAGATAGGTATAAAATATGACGAATATACGTATGAGTAGAGATAAGTATATATGAGTACATAGGAGTGAGTATATGTGAGTACACGGGGCTGACGCTGTTGTCGTCGCAGGGTACATCCAGCGTCGTCTAATTAAGTCCATGGAGTCGGTGATGGTCAAGTATATGTAGGTATAGATGAGTATATACGAGTACATAGGAGTGAGTATATGTGAGTACACGGGGCTGACGCTGTTGTCGTCGCAGGGTACATCCAGCGTCGTCTCATCAAGTCTATGGAGTCGGTGATGGTCAAGTATATGTAGGTATAGATGAGTATATACGAGTACATATGTGTGAGTATATGTGAGTACACGGGGCTGACGCTGTTGTCGTCGCAGGGTACATCCAGCGTCGTCTCATCAAGTCTATGGAGTCGGTGATGGTCAAGTATATGTAGGTATAGATGAGTATATCCGAGTACAAAGGAGTGAGTATATATGAGTACATAGGAGTGAGTATATGTGAGTACACGGGGCTGACGCTGTTTGTCGTCGCAGGGTACATCCAGCGTCGTCTCATCAAGTCTATGGAGTCGGTGATGGTCAAGTATATGTAGGTATAGATGAGTATATACGAGTACATATGTGTGAGTATATGTGAGTACACGGGGCTGACGCTGTTTGTCGTCGCAGGGTACATGCAGCGTCGTCTCAGCAAGTCCATGGAGTCGGTGATTGTGAAGTATATGTAGGTATAGATGAGTATATACGAGTACATAGGAGTGAGTATATATGAGTACATAGGAGTGAGTATATGTGAGTACACGGAGCTGTCGCTGTTGTCATGGCAGGGTACATCCAGCGTCGCCTCATCAAGTCTATGGAGTCGGTGATGGTCAAGTATATGTAGGTATATATGAGTATATACGAGTACATAGGAGTGAGTATATATGAGTACATAGAAGTGAGTATATATGAGTACATAGGAGTGAGTATATATGAGTACATAGAAGTGAGTATATATGAGTACATAGGAGTGAGTATATGTGAGTACACGGGGCTGACGCTGTTGTCGTCGCAGGGTACATCCAGCGTCGTCTCATCAAGTCTATGGAGTCGGTGATGGTCAAGTATATGTAGGTATAGATGAGTATATACGAGTACATAGGAGTGAGTATATATGAGTACATATGCGTGAGTATATGTGAGTACACGGGGCTGACGCTGTTTGTCGTCGCAGGGTACATCCAGCGTCGTCTCATCAAGTCTATGGAGTCGGTGATGGTGAAGTATGACGGCACTGTACGGAACCAGATCGAGCAGGTGTGCCAGCTCCGCTACGGCGAGGACGGCCTGGCGGGCGAGTGGGTCGAGTTCCAGCAGCTGCCCACGCTCAAGCCCTCAAACAAGGCCTTCGAGGCACGCTTCCGGTTTGATCCGACCAATGAAAGGTGAGCATCGAGGGTGCGATAAGGAAGGAGAAAAAAATGGGAGGAAATAAAAAAAAAAGTCTTGAATAGTATGATGTCTGCAAGTTGTCATTTAATTTAAGTAAAAGTAAGCCATTCCGATGGCAATTTGGGAGGGAGGATTGGGGGGGGGGGGCAGCTGTGTAGTTTTGTACGCATTTGCGGATTGTGTGTGGGAAAAAAAACTTTTGTGCCTTTTACCAATACAATGTAGCTGTTGTGCTGTTGCAATCGAGTACTTGTGTACTGGCTGCAGGTACTTGCGCAAGTACTTGAACGAGGACGTGGTGAGGGACGTCATGGGGGACGCGAACGTCAACCAGATCCTGGAGTCGGAGTGGGAGCAGCTGATAGAGGACAGACAGGCTCTGCGACACACATTCCCGAACGGAAACAGCAGGGTAACTGTCGTAGGGGGGGGGGGGGGGAGGGGGCTCTCGTAAATGGCCTGGTAAATTTACACTAAATTGACACTTCCCCGTGTGACTGGCAGTGTCACCGTCATGAGTCCGCGTGACTAGCACAGTCATCAGTCCGCGTGACTAGCAGTGTCACTGTCATTAGTCCGCGTGACTAGCGGTGTCACTGTCACTAGTCCGCGTGTCATGGCACACTGGCTGGCATAATTACGCTCATCACTTCTGTAGAATCAAAAAGAGAGAAACATTTATATCATAAATAGTGCAGTGTTGTAAATTTACGCCTGGTTCAATTAATAAAATGTTCAGAAATTCAACCTAATTTGATTTTTTTTCCTTCTTCGCTTGCAACGTTCAGGTTGTCCTTCCGTGCAACTTGCAACGCATGATTTGGAATGCCCAGAAGATCTTCCGGATCAATGTGAGGAAGCCGACTGACCTTCACCCGGTCAAGATTGTCGAAGGTATGCGCCCTGTCGTTGACGTGTTAACGTGTGAATGGAAAGTACAAGTGTTATGAAACAAAAAAAAAAGGGGGGGGGGGGGTTAGATGGGCGATTACGTAACAGATTTGGACAGAAATCTACTGATATTGATCATTGAAATGTCAGTTTCCTTCAAGTAGTAAAAAAAGAAGAGGAGCTGCAGTTGGCTATCGCGAGAGGGTTTACAAAGAAAGTTTCTAAGTATCTGAAAATTCCTAGCGCAAAAATAAAAACATCTCCAGTGATTGCGCCCACGTGAGATTCCTGGCGCAAAAATTAAACCTTTCGTGTGTGAAATTCCTGGCCGAAAATAAAACCTTTCAGTGGTTGCGCCTGTGTGAGATTGCTGGCTCAAAAATAAAAACATTTCCAGTGATTTGCGCATGCGTGAGATTGCTGGCGCAAAAAATAAAAACATTTCCAGTGATTTGCGCATGCGTGAGATTGCTGGCGCCAAAAATAAAAACATTTCCAGTGATTGCGCATGCGTGAGATTCCTGGCGCAAAAATATAAACATTTCCGGTGATTTGCCGCCTTCGTGTGATTACAGGCGTGCGCAACCTAGCGAGTAAGTTCATGATCTGCAAGGGCGAGGACCGCATCAGCAAGCAGGCGAACGCCAACGCCACGCTGCTCATGAACTGCTTGGTACGCTCCGTGCTTAGCGCCAAGCAGGTGATCGAGAACTACCGCCTGTCTACCGAGGCCTTCGAGTGGATCCTCGGCGAGATCGAGACGCGATTTCAGCAGGCCATGGTGAGTGCTGTAACTATAGGGGGCGGGGGGGGGGGGGGGGTACCACACCAGCAGGTGATCGAGATTTACCGCCTGTCTGCCGAGGCCTTCGAGTGGATCCTCGGCGAGATCGAGACGCGATTCCAGCAGGCCATGGTGAGTGCTGTAACTATAGGGGGCGGGGGGGGGGGGGGGTACCACACCAGCAGGTGATCGAGAACTACCGCCTGTCTGCCGAGGCCTTCGAGTGGATCCTCGGCGAGATCGAGACACGATTCCAGCAGGCCATGGTGAGTGGTTTAAATATCGGGGGGGGGGGGGGGCTGCGGGTACCATACCAGTAGGTCATGGTGAGTGCTTCAAATATTAGTAGCGGAGGGGGCTGGGGGGAGGGGGCTTTACAGTGGATTCGAGCAATTGAGAGATTTTTTTTTTTAAATATGCGTTATCGAACAGTTTTTCGAAAAGTCATGGTTAAAAAAAGGGAATTCCGTTTTCACCCAGGTAAGAACTTTATGTATATGCGTCATCAAATGGCTTTCGTAAAATCATGAGAGGTGTTTTCCGTCAGCGTAGGTGACGTAGTGATACGAGACAAGAGGGCAGATTGTCAAGAGATGCATGGTAAAATTGTTCAAGATTTGAACCGACAAAATAAGAATGAAACCGGGAGAGAAAAAAAAACAAAACTTGCAGCCTCGTGTGGCTTTTGCGAGTGTGAGCATAACTGTAATTAAAAAAAGGAGTGGGGAGCAAGTTTAAATAAAGGAGTGTTTAAATCATGGTAGATCAAGGTGCCATAGAAAGTAGATGTCGAGTTTAAAAAAGGAGGCCAAAGTACACTGTAAAAGAGGCCAAAGTTCACGGTGGCGCATGGCATGTTTTTTTTTTTTTTTTTTGGCAGGCGCATCCTGGCGAGATGTGTGGCGCGCTGGCGGCGCAGTCGCTTGGCGAGCCCGCCACGCAGATGACACTCAACACTTTCCACTACGCCGGTGTATCGGCCAAGAACGTCACGCTGGGTGTCCCCCGCCTCAAGGAGATCATCAACATCTCGAAGAGGCCCAAGACGCCGTCACTGACCGTCTTCTTGACGGGCAAGGCAGCAAAGGATGCCGAGAAGGCCAAGGTCAGTGTTCAGCCGCAAAGCACGTAGCCTCTGTCAAAACAAAGGTGTATTTATCCTCTCAAGCCATAACGCACGTAGCCCCTTCCATAACCCTCTCACCCGTAATGCGCGTAGCCTCTTACAAAGCCAAGGCTACTTGGTCTTTTCAGTGGGTATGTACGTATCTCTTACAAAGCTAAGGTGACTTTTTTTCAGCCGGTGTGCGGATAGCCCTTTTCTCCGTGGGGTGACTTGATCGTGTAAACGGTTAAGGCGCTGTGTGTTGTGTGTGTTTGCAAGACGTGTTGTGCCGCCTCGAGCGGTTAAGACGCTGTGTGTTGTGTGTTTTGCAGGACGTGTTGTGCCGCCTCGAGCGGTTAAGACGCTGTGTGTTGTGTGTTTTGCAGGACGTGTTGTGCCGCCTGTAGCGGTTAAGGCACTGTGTGTTGTGTGTGTTGCAGGACGTGTTGTGCCGCCTCGAGCGGTTAAGGCGCTGTGTATTGTGTGTGTTGCAGGACGTGTTGTGCCGCCTCGAGCGGTTAAGGCGCTCTGTGTTGTGTGTGTTGCAGGACGTGTTGTGCCGCCTCGAGCGGTTAAGGCGCTGTGTGTTGTGTGCGTTTGCAAGACATGTTGTGCCGCCTCGAGCGGTTAAGACGCTGTGTGTTGTGTGTGTTTGCAGGACGTGTTGTGCCGCCTGGAGCACACGACACTGCGTAAGGTGACGGCCAACACAGCCATCTACTACGATCCGGACCCCATGAACACGTGCATCAGCGAGGATCAGGACTGGGTGAGCATCTACTACGAGATGCCGGACTTTGACGTGTCGCGGATCTCACCCTGGCTCCTCAGGTGAGAACTGGCAGCAGGCTGCACCCCCCCCTCCCCCCTCCCCCCCATCCTCACCCCAGTTCCTGAGTGTGATGTAAGGCCTCATGGGGTAGTGGGGTAGCGGGGGGGGGGGGTGGAGGGGGATGTCAGAGGAGAACTCCTGACCGCTCCACCCCCTCACCCCAATGCCTGTAAGGCCTCATGGGGTAGTGGGGAGGGGGGGGGGGGGTGTGGAGGGGGGCGTCAGGTGAGAACTCCTGACCGCTCCACCCCCTCACCCCAATGCCCGAGTGTGTTGTGATGTAAGGTCTCGTGGGGTAGTGGGGGGGGGGGTGGAGGGGGGCGTCAGGGCCCAAGTAACACGTACTTCCATGGGCACCCTTTATCATAAAATCACCCAAAAGCTCCCCCAATCTCAAGTCTCCAGCAAAAAAGAGTGCGACGAAAGTTCCAAGCTCATAAGTAATGTACGTTCCAGTCTTCGCAGGAAGACACGTAACAGCTGTAGCGGTTTTGAAATCAATGTTGAAAGATGTATTGATCTGGAAATGGATTGTGGATTGATCCAGAATCGAGCTGGACCGGAAGCGTATGACGGACAAGAAGCTGACGATGGAACAGATCTCGGAGAAGATCACGACCGGCTTCGGCGACGATCTCAACTGCATCTTCAACGACGACAACGCGGAGAAGCTGGTACTGCGTATACGGATCATGAACTCGTCCGAGGCGAAGATGAGCGCCACAGAGGTGTGCAATCCCGCCCTCCCCCCGCCCCCGTCCCCCTCTTCTCTCCACCCAGACAAACGCATCACGACCATCACTCCCAACGCTGAACATCCGCAATGCACTTGCATACATTTCAGGTTCATGTAAGTTGGAGTGGCAGAGCAACAAATAAAAAAACAAACAAACAGGCAAATAAAAATTTGAAATTGCATAAATATCGGGTTCGTATAAACCAAGAGTTGGACAGGCAGAGCAACAAATTAAAAAAAAAAATCCTTCCGCTCTGAAATTACATAAATGTTTGATTGATAATTGATTGATAATTGATTGATAATTGGCAACTTTGAATGGAACAAGCTGTAAGGTTTGTTTGGCAAGCGCAGGAGGAAGAGCAGGTGGACAAGATGGAGGACGATGTCTTCCTGAGGTGTATCGAGGCCAACATGCTCACGGACATGTCCCTGCAGGGCATAGAGGCCATCTCTAAGGTGTGTGCACGAATGTAGTGGGAACGGGGGGGGGGGCGGGGGAGGAGGATGGGTAAGTAGTTGCTGATCGTGTGCTGTGCGCTGAGCGTGTAGGTGCATGTTGCGGGTGCACATACACTTACCCGAAGGCGTCGCGCCCCATGCTGAGCGTACAGGTGTCCCTTACAGGTGTACATGCACCTGCTCATGATGTAAAGCCCCATGCTGAGCTGTTTGCTGCTGGGGTACATGCACCTGCGAATGGTATAAAACGCCCCATGCTGAGCGGGTAGGTGTTTCTGTCAGGTTTGCGTGCCCCCGCCGAGGGTGTAACGCCCCACGCTGAGCGTGTACGTTTATATTGCAGGTGTACATGCACTTCCCAAAAGCGTAACGCTACATGTACATGCACCTGCCGAAAGTGTAGCGCCCCATGCTGAGCGTGTCGGTGCTTGTTGCAGGTGTACATGCACCTGCCGAAAGTGTAGCGCCCCATGCTGAGCGTGTCGGTGCCTGTTGCAGGTGTACATGCACCTGCCAACAAGTGTAACGCCCCATGCTGAGCGTGTCGGTGCCTGTTGCAGGTGTACATGCACCTGCCAACAAGTGTAACGCCCCATACTGAGCGTGTCGGTGCTTGTTGCAGGTGTACATGCACCTGCCGAAGGAGGACGACAAGAAGCGCATCATCATCACGGACGAGGGCGAGTTCAAGCCGCTGCAGGAGTGGATCCTGGAAACCGACGGCACGTCGCTCATGCAGGTGCTCAGCGAGCGTGACGTCGACTGCATGAGGACCACGTCCAACGACATCGTCGAGATCTTCGCCGTAAGGCTCACTTTTTTATAAAGCTGGTTGCAATATCCCTTGACATTTTTTATTAGTAGAGGTAAAAGTAGATGCAAAAAATTTTTAATTGCGTAATTACAGTCTTACATTTTTTTCGGGATGACTCATTAAAAAAAGGGGTTTTAAGAAAGTAAACAAGAATGTGACCATAAAGGAAGAGAGAGAACTAAACGAGGGGTTGATAAACACGTGTGATAAACACGTGTGATAAACACAACAACAAACTGCACGTGTGTGTTTTTTTTGTTTTTTTTTGCCAGTGCCTCGGCATCGAAGCCGTTCGCAAGGCGATCGAGCGCGAGATGTTCAACGTCATCAGCTTCGACGGCTCGTACGTCAACTACCGCCACCTGGCGCTGCTGTGCGAGATCATGACGTCAAAAGGCCACTTGATGGCTATCACACGCCACGGCATCAACAGGCAGGAGACGGGGGCGCTTGCCAGGTGCTCCTTTGAGGAAACGGTAACACGCTGTCCAATCTACTTTATTGATTTCCGATATATTTATGTATTTATTTTATTTTTATTTATTTATTTATTTCTGTCTTTTTTTATTATTTCTTTATCTCTTTTTATTTATTATTATTGTTATTATTATCTCTATTTATTATATATTTATTCATTCATCCATTTCGGATTCCTGCCCTTTTTTTTTTTTTTTTTTTTTACCGTTGTCTTTATTTGGGGCTGTGACACACGACACAAATCACACTATGCAAGTCCAGCTTTGATCCCATTTTCTATGTATGAAACATGGTGGTGAATTGTATGATAAAGTGCCTTTATGGTAAAGTGCCTTTATGATAAAGTGCCTTTATGCACTTGGTTAACGCAGGAATTATATGAACTGACGCAGGAACAGGTAGCTATATCAATCATCTCTGCATGTGTCTTACATCAGTGTAACCCATTACTGTCCAACATATTCTGACCCTTTCGATTGCCTAAAAGCACGGCCAAGTGATTGGCTAAAACACGGTCACGTGATCTGATTGATATTCTCCCTCTGTTTATAATGTCCTGACAAAATTTGTTGGCTTAATTAATATTCAAAATTCTCTATTTCCTTTAAAAAAAGTGATTTTTACGTGAAACGTTTTTCGCGTAGTTTTTCACAGCCAGAATGGAAAACGGATCCTTTTAATCGAACCCATGATAACGATAGCGAATTAAATGCACATCTGTTTAATCTTGTGTTAGAAATTCTGAAATTCAAGACCACACATTTGGGTCACTGATTCCAGATTTTGTTTGGTTTGTGGTTGCAACAACAAAAAATAAAGCATGCCGTAACAAGACACAAATGTTTTCCAAATTCTCGAAATATTTTCTGATTTTTCCCCCATCAAAATTCTTCCTGCAATATTGTATGAAGAACATGGCTTAGTTTCCCACTATCTTTTGATGTGACAGATTTTATGTGATATAGTTACAGGATTCGCATACATTTGGCAAAGAGAAAGGCGTTTTTGTTCCTGTGTATGACCTTGGTTTTGAGGTTAAGGTTATTTTGTGCGACGGTCAAGTTAAAAACAGCAGCATAAACGTGCAGTTTCATCAAAATGTCAAGTTTGAATCCACATCAAATGACCCATTTGAAGTGCGAAAAAAAAAAAAGATTAGGGGATCTGCCAAAATAAAAAAAGAAATCATGTCTGGTGAATGGTGCTGAAGGATTGACGTATTTGTCATTGTATATGACCTTGTTATTGAGGTTAAGGTCATTTATGAGAAGGTAAAATTAAAACAGCAACATAAACATGCAAGGTCATGAATAATGTCAAACATGAATTTGTATCGAACTGAAATGACCCACTTGAAGCAAATAATAAAAATAAGAAAAGATATCTTATCAATGCTGCTGAATTCTTACGGCTGCTTCCGTGTGACTGACAGGTGGACATTTTGATGGAGGCGGCGGCGAACGCCGAGTGCGACCCGATGAAGGGCGTGTCGGAGAACATTATGCTCGGTCAGCTGGCGCGCATCGGCAGCGGCTGCTTCGACTTGCTGCTGGACGCCGAGAAGTGCAAGCTGGCCATGGAGATCCCGACCAACATCGGCGCCAGTGCTATGATGGGGCCAGGTGAGTCCTCGCGTTCAGGAGAGAAACCGGGGAATGGGGAAGGAAGGGGGGGGAGGCGGCGGGTGGTCGCGAGCAACATGTGCGCCAGCGCCATGATAGGGCCAGGTGAGGCCTCGCGTTCAGGAGCGAATCAAGCATGGGGGGGGGGGGGGTGCAGCGGGGGTGCGGGGAAGGGAGATTCATCGAAAAGGCATGGAGGTCCCACCAACATTGGTCCTGGGGTTCAGGAGCGAATCAGGGGGAGGGGAGCAGCGGGGGGAGAGAGGGAAATCCATCGAAAGGCAATGGAAGTCCTAACATCGGCGCGAGCAATAACTACAGGTATCTAGCGAATTATGACTGAAAAAATGAAGTGCTGAAAAAAAAAAAGTTGAAGCTCATGTATTGCTGTGATTTAAGGTCTCTCGGCGGCAAAAGCGACTGACACGAGTTGTTAATGGCAAAAGTAAAAGGCATGGTGTTCACGGAGTGTGATTTCGTGTATTTCAGGCGTAGGCACTGGCATGTTCTTCGGCGCGGGCGCGAGCCCATCCAGCAGCATGGGTTCGCCGCAGATGACGCCGTGGGGCCAGGGCGCCACTCCCGCCTACAACGCGTGGAGCCCGGGCATGAGCAGCGGCATGACGCCCGGCGCTGGAGGCTTCAGCCCGAGCGATAGCTTCTCGCCCGGCTACAGCCCTGCCTGGTCGCCGCAGCCGGGCTCGCCCGCCAGCCCCGGCATGTCGCCGAGTCCTTACATCCCGAGTCCCTCGCACGGCGGTGGCCTGTCGCCTAGCTATAGCCCGGCGTCGCCTAGCTATATGCCCTCGTCGCCGTCTATGACGCCGCAGAGCCCGGGCTATTCTCCCAAGTCGCCTGGGAGCGGCTATTCGCCGACAAGCCCGAGCTATTCGCCAACCAGTCCGGGCTATTCCCCAACCAGCCCGAGTTATTCGCCGACATCACCAAGCTACAGCCCGACAAGCCCGAGCTACAGCCCGACGTCGCCTAGCTACAGTCCGACCAGCCCGAGCTATAGTCCGACGTCGCCTAGCTATTCTCCGACCAGCCCGAGCTACTCCCCAACAAGTCCTAGCTACAGCCCTACGTCACCGAGCTACAGCCCGACTTCGCCTAGCTACAGTCCGACCTCTCCAAGCTACAGCCCTACGTCACCGAGCTACAGTCCGACGTCGCCGAGCTACAGTCCGACAAGTCCTAGCTATTCACCAACCAGCCCGAGCTACAGTCCGACAAGCCCGAGCTACAGCCCCACGTCACCAAGCTACAGTCCGACGTCTCCCAGCTACAGTCCGACAAGCCCCAGCTATTCGCCGAGCTCACCGAATTACACGCCGTCTTCGCCAAGCTACAGTCCGACTAGCCCAAGCTATAGTCCGACTAGTCCGAGCTACAGTCCGACCAGCCCCAACTATAGCCCAAGCTCTCCGAGCTACAGCCCACAGAGCCCGAGTTACTCTCCAAGCTCACCAAAATACAGCCCGCAAAGTCCGAGCTATTCTCCGACGAGTCCGAGCTATTCACCGAGCAGTCCGCAGTACACGCCGACATCACCACACTACAGCCCGTCATCACCGCAGTACAGCCCATCCTCTCCTCAGTACAGCCCATCGTCCCCACAGTACAGCCCCACATCGCCACGGTACAGCCCACAGTCGCCGAGCTTCACGCCGACGAGCCCCAACTACAGCCCCTCATCCCCCGAGTACAGCCCCAGTAGCCCGCAGTACAGCCCCGCCAGCCCAACCTACTCCCCATCCAGCCCAAAGTACAGCCCCACCAGCCCCAGCTACTCCCCAACCAGCCCCACTTATAGCCCCACCAGCCCGAAATATTCACCAACCAGCCCCACCTACAGCCCTGCTACGCCTACCTACACCCCAACCAGCCCGGCGTATACTCCAGGAGAATCAGACGAAGATTAAACGCTGTCGAAGGAACGGCACCTGAATGTTAAATAAAGACTTATCGCAAAGTGAAAACTTCCAACTCCAGCGTCAACAAGCGAACGGATTAACAGTAACATATCTAAGACAGAACTGTGTGTGTGTGTATGGAGTTGATTACTGTGTGTGAAGCCCAAAACCACGCTGCTGAATTTCATGGAAAAAAGCAAGAAAACATGGGTTTGTGCGGTGTTGATCTAAAGGGATTGTTTACAATCTATGACGTGTTTTGATTTTCGCTTTTGCATTTACTCACGACGTATACCAACCTTGTGCTTACTGAGATGGCACATATCGTGACGTAGGCGGTCACGTGTTGTAAACACCTAAGCTCAAGGAAATTTTGTAAATCCTTAGTGAACTGAAAAGAGGTCTGCAAGACAGGCTAAAATACTGCTGCAACGTGATGAAAATAATTATTTAAACCGAGTGCTTAGATTTGCGTTTTTTTGTTTTTTTTTATATCAAGTTATATTGCAATACCGTGTGTATATTGTGCGTTTAATTCATAGTCAGAGAAAACTTCTATTGATGTATAAACTACAGAGAATAATAATATCTGTATTTGTACAAAGATTGCAGCAGATTTTTTTTCAACATTTTTCATGCGATTTTTCTTTTGAATGATGTGACAGAAAATAATTACTGACTGATATCGGTAAGTCGCTGAAGATTTCTTAGAACTCAGATCATTTTTATTTATCAAGAAAATAGTGAAGGGGGTTTACGTGATATTTAATTCGTTCTGTCGTGTTTGTATAAAAAAATAACAAACTTGTATGCAGGCGTCTTAACGTGCACTTCGTAAGCCGAAAAGGTTCCAGACTGGAGAACGTGAGCTGTGTGATGTACTTGGCATGACGTCACATAAATGCAGTTGCATGTTTTATGGTAACATTTCCAGTTACCACACGGTGACGTGTCAGTTTCGAGTGTTATTCCCAAAAGTGGTGGTGTTTACGTCAGTGTTTCATGTGCATTTATACCCAAAGTTGCTTAGAATTGTGCGTATTTTCAAAATATGACTTTTTAATTTTGAGTACATCAGCCTTTAAGTGCAGAGTGAATTGAAAAAATCCTTTGATGTTTCTTAGGTTGATATTTGTTTTATTAGGTTATAGTTTCAGTTCAGGCAGTGACTTTTATTTATTTTTTTAACTTGCAAAAAAACACTTGATGGTGAAAATTATCCATTAAAAGCATCTGGAAATTTTCTGTCAAAAATGAAAATAAAACCAAATTAAATTTCTTGGTGACTTTCAATCACTACACACAAACCTGGTGACGGCTCCAACTACCAGACGAACAACAACTGTTGCGCTCACATATTTATTTTGTCTTGCGTATTCAACCACATAACTTCAGCCATTTTGTAGAAAATACAGGTACAGGAAAACGTTCGAGATAGGCCGCTCCAAACCAAATCAAACTAATTGAACCATAGGCTTATCTGTTTCCTATCTTAATAAAAAGGAGGGAGGGATGTTAACCAGCACCACAATCTACTCACTGTGAACCCATTTATAAAACGAACGAAAAACAAGTAAGTATTTGTGAAACACGCGCAGGCTCCAACCGCCCCCCAAATTCATAGGGGTATAAAGCGATGACGGACAGACGGACGGACACCCCAAACCTAACCCATTTAAAAAACGAACGAAAAAAAAAACCATCGGTAAGGGCTGTTCCTCACAAATGACAAGACATTTTTGGGATCCGTCAGAAATCTGCCCTCCACCTTCCCACCATTCACGGAACAGCCCTCAATTTTTTACCACAAGTCAATTAGTTAATGTCTCCTTAGACATATATAGCATTTGGTGTGTCGGTCCGCAGTGAGTTCTTATGAAATTAATGAGTCGATTTTTCTCAAAACATACATACGTATTGGGGGACATGTCAAGATGATGCCCGTTTTATTTTTTTTTCGTTTCCTCAAAAATTCTATTTTTGGCAAATTTCTGAACATAGGGGGGGGGGGGAGGGGGGGGGGGGCCATGTTTCAGCCATTAGGCTGAAACATGGCAAGAAGAACCCATATGTAGTGGAAATGTTTACTGTGAAGTTTTTCTTCATTCATTTTCTGTAAAAATGTATTTTTGGCGATTTTTTTCAATTTTTTGGGCTCGCCAATGTTGTATTTTAAGGAGGGATTTTTTCCACGTGACTGATTGGGGGGCGGGGGAGACATATCCGTTTTTGTTTTAACAAAAACACTGGCCAATCTAGTTTCCTTGTCCTCCGGGGTCACTCCCTGACTTTCTTGTTTGTTTTTTTTTTCAATTTTACTCAAAAAATGTGTGTTGAGCACTGGACTTGCTGTTTGTCAAACGAACAAGAAACTACCTTTGAAATCTTCACCGAACTGATAGTACAAAACCACAAACGATTCGAGCACGTTAATGCGTAGGGGCAGCTTGATATCTTCACTGACGCATGCATAGAAACTGACCTCAAATATGACGTCACACTGGAGCCTTAGAGACACAGTATCCCCCGTGTAACGCGGATGTCCGGTGAAAGCGGTGGTAAGGCAGAGACACGATCCCCTATAAAATCGGTGCTAAAGTCCGTTTACAGCTACGGCAACTTTCATCACGTTTTTCTTTTTTTTTTTTACAATTCTAAGTTACGTCAAATAAAGTCAACGTTTGAACCAAAGACTTGTTTTATTGTCATTATTTTTTTTTAGACGCTGAAATTATATTGCCCATTGATTAAAAAATAACGGATACCACGAAATACACAAATTCGATACTTTAAAATCCGTCCAGCACACACAAATGGCCGTATTGTTCTCCAGCTTCTCCAGTATTGCTCCATATATTAGCCCACTGTACACGCAGTCAATTGGTCCCGCAAAATAGCACCTTGTAGATTTCGCCCAATAAAAATAAACCTACTGTTTACTTCCGCTGAGCTATCACACGTCACTTCCGTTTTGTCATACAGCTCGTGCACTGCTTGAATCATAAGTGACCTTGACCCAGAGTTGACGACCAAGCCCTTCAATCTCAAGATCTCGATGACCTTGCCCTTGGCATTCCTGATATCTTTCTCCCACAGCAGGTGCTGTAGAAATTGATCGAGTTTCTCTAAATCTATTTCCGTCGTTAACTCCACTGTGGCAGTCGTCACGCTCGTGTCCAAATGATGACTGATGCCGTCACGAACGCCAGGTTCAAAATTCCCTTTCACTTCTTCAAAAGTCAATTCCTTTTGATCTTTATAAGCGTTCAAATCCAAAACATCGTTCAAATCAACTTTTGAAAACTTGGTCTCAATACATTTCGCCATCGTATTGATAGAGCGAATGTTTTGACGCAGACTGGCCAGCTCCTCTGACGTCACAAGGTCGCATTTATTGATCGCGAGACAATCCGCCAGCGCCACCTGGCGGACAGCTTCGTTAAGCACGCCTTCCGGTTTGACCTCCTGCAGCTGACGTAAGCAATACTTGGCATCGACTAGAGTGACAACGCCGTCCAGATAGAGGTCACTACACAACTCGGCGTCCAACCAAAACATGGAGGCAATGGGCCCAGGATCTGCCAGCCCCGTCGTTTCTAACAAGATGTAATCAAATCTGAAAGTGTAAAAAAAATGAATCTAAGACGCCTGGACCCTCTTACGATTATACCACCTAGGGCCAACTTGAAATCTGTCGTTTTAAGCACGGTTACATTCATACAATAATGTTTCGCGAGTTTTCAGTCACAATATGGGGGGAAGGGGGGCGCTAAGCCCTGCCCGCTTATCCCCCAATAAACATTATCTACCAGGAAGTTCCGTAATTCCCGCACAACATATATAACAAATAATGTGTTAGAACCATCCCAAAGTACGTCCGTACCCCACAAACAGCAAACATTTATGACGTCACCCATTCACTTTGACATGAACAGAGCAAAGCTTCAGGCAACCTCCACCACCCCCATTCCCAACCCCGGCCCCCTCTTCCCAATC
This sequence comes from Protula sp. h YS-2021, assembly GCA_949752745.1. Lineage (NCBI taxonomy): Eukaryota > Metazoa > Annelida > Polychaeta > Sabellida > Serpulidae > Protula > Protula sp. h YS-2021. The sequence goes on along the minus strand of OX457034.1, from coordinate 19,743,478 downwards.
ATGACAACTTAAATGCAAATTATCACCTGCCGCTTTTCTGCATCAAGTTCTCGATGGCCTTCACGCCGTTATCGCGCACAGAACAGCACAGACAGCCATTCCGCAGCTCCAGCCACTCCTCAAACAACTCCCCTAAACACGACCCAACAAACAGAACGGTCAGAGTGACGTTAAACATACAAAACAACAGAATTAAAACTACTTAAAACGCACCTTTTTACACTGGCATATAATTAATGTGTTAACTTTAATTTTTACCAGTCAATGTTTTTAATTTTTATTTTTTAATTTTTAATTTCTTATTAGAATACCTATATTGTTGGAGCTTAGGGTTATACCCTTGTAAGCGCGATATAAATGTGTTAATAATGATAATAATGATAGTGGCATCTTCTCCAAACTGTGTTCATGCAGTTCGACCAATACACCCCACCCCCCCCCCCCCCACACCACCCACCTCAAACCAGACACATGCATGGATAAGCGGGGTAGGACCGGTCAATCCTAGCCAAAAATCGATTTTTCCACAAAAGTTCATACGTCACTCATTTACCTTCTTTTCCCACGGAGATGGACTCTTACAAGGAGCTAATACATTCTTTACCTTCTTTACCCACGGAGATCGATTTTTCCACGGAGCTGCCTTCACCGAATTCGTTCATGATGACGGCGATCCTCTTGCCGTGTTCTTCATTCAGGATGTAGTTCAGCAAAGTCGTTTTACCGGCCCCTAAAAAACCTGTCGCATAAACACAAAAAACAAATTGATCCAGGATGTTGTTAACGATCGTGTTTTGCCACAGAAAACTCGGGGTTTTCCACGCAGTAAAAATAAAGCTGACTGGAATTTTTTTTTTTTGTGAACATTTGGTGGTTAAATCCACTAGGCACTCCTAAAAGATTTGTGAGAGCAACATCAACAGAAACTAATCTGCACAAATAATAAATCAGGGGTTGTCTTTTCTATTTAAATATGTAATATTTAAAACTAAATCTTTTGCACACTTAGCGGGAAACTGTTTCAGGGTTGGGGGGGGGGGGGGGTCAGAGAGTACGTTTAACACTGAAATGGCGTACGAATGTGTACAATACTTCAACGGGTATATCACGCGGGTTTTTCACCTGTAATGATGGTGACTGGGACTTGTTTCGTTTCCCCCGGCACCAGATCGGGAATCTCCTCGTCTTCAGAACTGGACATAATTCCTTCACACGTTCTCTGCCTCTTTCTTCGTAAATTTTTCCCTCTTTGCTAAATTGTTATAATCATATAATATTCTAATATTTGAAAAAAGAACATATCGAGCAAATAAGATTCCATTTTTTTGGGAAAGGTGGCTTGGGGTGATGTGCGGAAACAAAATACTGCAGTCAAAGTTTATTCCAGTAACAACCAGTTTTTGTTTTTTTTTTTTGTTTTTTTTTTTTCAAGTAGAGGTCAAGCGAGCTACTTTTTTTCTTTTCGGTAAAATTTTTAGGATTCTTCACGTGCTTTTTTCTGCGGTGCGTCTATACAGTACAACGCTACTGGTTTAGTCTCAAGAAAGAAATTGAAATGTAGTACCAAAATAAACTAAGAAGTTACATAGCGAGTCGATTGTTAATAATTTAGCTCCGCAGCTCCGAAACATATAACTATACACAAAACCGGTTTATGTGCAGATCAAACACCGCGTTTTTTTTAATTCTTTTCAACAAGAGGTTGATGTCACAGATCAAGCAATCAGCTGCAAGGAATTTCTCCTGGCGACGAAACAGTTTAAGGGTAGAACGCAATTATATCACTCTTTCTTTACAAATCTACGAGAAATTAAAAATTTCTCGTTAGAGAAATAATTAGTTTTTGTAATTCCATTTAAAGCTAATTATACACTATGTTCCGATCTGGAGTTTGACGAAGGTCAGGAACGTGTGTCGTGAAGCTGGTATCTATAATGTGTGTTGTGAAAATGAATATATATACAAACATGTAACTACATGTACATTTGTGCTTGGCTGTTTCCATGAGTTGCAGCTCTTGGCTTAGTGGTTAGCACGCTCGCTTATGAAGCGAAAGATTCCCAGTTCGAGCCCCGCTTGCGACTCACATATTTTCACAACACATGTGTTGGGAAGAATACAAGTTTCTGTCAAAACGAAAAATCTTTTCCGCAAATCTGAGAGTAGGATTTGCCTCATTCTTCGTATAATTGATAAATATACACCAAACTACATAGACGGAGTTCGTGAAAAAAAAAGCTTGGTACAGTCCTAAAATCATTAGGGTCACTAATTTTGTTCGGCCCATACAAGGACGAGACAGTACTTAGGACACAATTGTGGGTTTTAATGATTTTAGGGAAATATCCCTCAACTTACACGTGAACAAATATGCACCACCGACAGAAGAGGTCTAACCAAACATTGCTAATGCAAAACACAGCAACTTCCCAGCATACGGACATTAAAATACACAAAAGTATAAATTGTGTTTCTAAGGTAAACAATAGACAAGTTTGGGACATAAAATGTCGGCACGAACATGAACCAATCAGAAACAGCGTTACAACTGATGCCCCAGAACATGAACCAATCACAAACGGCGTTACAACCGATGTCCCAGGACCAAGATGGTGACGTCAACAAATAAACAGCTGATCAATCTGGCTGGTTTTATTAACTTTTCTCTTGAACAACAAATGATACTTTCAATTTTACCAGTAACCTAGATTAAATCCGCCAGTCACTGTCGTTTCGCCACATCCCAAAAACAGCTATTATCCTGGAAATGATATTTTTTGCCGAACTTACCGACAACTGCCACTAGTTTTCGAAAGTAAAATATTGATATGCTATAAGCAAACTGTCAGCATACACATATAAATCTCAGGTTTATGCTCACATGTAATCCTTATAGCTGTTAGTTGTCATTTTGGAAAGCGAGTTGATATATTTTACAGTTTACATTTAAAATATTGATATTTCGGGATGAGAGAATAAAGTGGCGAGTTACAACTACGCTCGAAAATCCTGCCCGAAAAGAATTTATTGGCCTGGCATTTTCATGAATCACAATATTTTACTTCGCGCATAACAGAAAACATGTGTAAAATCCTGTTTTTGCCATATACCAAACTATTAGGTGATCGCGTTCAAAACACGACAGTTATTGCGCAATAACCACTGAAAAGTGGCGGACGGTCTTAGGTTACTGGTATGTTATAATATTATGAGATACACTTTCCCAAGTATGTGGATCTAAGGATATCTAATAGTAAAATGAGTAGAGCAGGTTTCAGCCTCTCTGCGTCAAATGTCTCATTTTACCCTCTGTCCCATTATACAGTTTGGGCATTGCAACGGCGTTGGTTTGCAACCCCCGTTATCGCTCACAATTGTCAGTCTGTGATTACATTTTTGTTCCTTATTACAAAAACAATACATAAAAGAATAGCTTACCATAAAGTTAAAGTGTTCTGCCTAATAATGCGAAGCCTTCGGATTACATGATCAACAAAAGTGACCCACATGAGCAGCAGACGATATAGTACAAAAGATATATTATCGCCCCTATCACTGCCCACTATCGAACACTTATGACATCGTTATTTTCCACTTCCTTGCATTTTAAAAACAAGAAACTTTATTCTATTCAGAAACTCATTTTAATTAATATTTAACATCGCTTACATGTACGTTTGAAACCTTTTTTCTGCACTCGCACTGACGTTTGTCAGTTGGCTAGTTTTACTGCAGTTGTAGGTTGGGAGTTACGCAAATTTGAAAACTTGCCTTCCGGATGTTTTTATTTTGTATAGCGCTAACTTCCGCTAGCGGGTCACTTCACGTGTTATCGTGTAAAATGTAAAAAATATGTCTTCTCCAGAACGTAAACAGTTATCTAATGGCGACAAGTTGGATTTAGTTCTTCGCTCTATCGAATTGTTGAATGTTCGGGTCGCGTCTACGAGTTCAAATCTATACGCGATAAATACGCCAATATAGATATTTCTTCAAGCTTCAAGCTTGTTACAGATCGCACGGGCGTGAAAAGAGAGGATCAGGGAAAAATAAACCTAATAGTAAATTGTGCAACATTTTCTGAAACTCTCATGAAACTAGCCATTGCCAACGGGCACGACCCTGAATCTATTAAAGAGCAATTTTTTACTGTCGCTGCAGCACAACAGAAACTGTTACAGACAGAGTATTCTGCAATTGTTGTTGAAAATTCGTTGGATTCGAACACCGCCAAGTTTTTCAAACAGCTTAGAAAGCATACGTGTGCCTTGGATCAGGATTCCCTTGTGGATCTGAAGGACGCAGTAGCCGTTTGTTCTCGCTATAAACCGTCGGATAATCAATACAGAGGAATGCCCAACTACCGTTTCCCTCGTAGGGGCGGTCGCAGTCGTGGGAGACAGGACGTGTATGCGCAAATTACTGGTTCGCAACAGATACCTGCTACACGTTTTCAAAATGAGGATCAATAATGTCAAAGTTTGTAGCAGGATCGCTGCAGAAAAACATCAATGACTGGGTTAGTATTGGTGCAAATACGGAAATTATTGATTGGTTAAAGTATGGTGTCCAACTCCCGTTCAAGTCCGTGCCAAGTTCATACGAGTTTAAAAATCACGCATTCAATGTTGAACAATCCGTCTTTATAGATCGTGAAATTAGCTCTCTATTAAAAGCAAATGTTATTTCTCAAGTAGAGGATAAACCATTCTGTGTCAATTCTTTGGGTTGCGTGCCCAAAAAGAACAACAAGTTAAGGCTAATTGTAGATCTGCGGCCTTTAAACGAACATATAAAGGTTCCTATTTTAAAAACGAGGGAATTGATGTCGTATGTGATCAAATTGAACAAGGTGACGAATTCATTTCGGTTGATTTGACCAATGGCTACCATCACATTTTGATTCATCCCCCGAGTTCCGCACTTATCTAGGATTTTCATGGAAGAAAAAATACTATGTATTTAATTGTTTACCGCTTGGGCTGAATATCAGTCCATTTTATTTCAATAAAACTATTCGTGCAGTCGTGCAGTATCTACGACCACAGTCTCTTCGGTATACATCGTTTGTCGATGACGGATTATTGGCGGCGCAGCCTGATAAAATTCAGGATCAAAAGCAACTTCTGTTAGACACTTACAGGCGTTTAGGTTTCTATATAAACTACGAAAAATCGGACATCACTCCGAAGCAGGAAATATTATTCATTGGCTATGTGCTAAATTCAATAGGGGACGGTAAATATTCGTGGGTTTCAATTCCCAGTTCTCGCATCTACAAGCTTAGGCGAGATATAAAACGCATACTTAATAAAGGTTCCGCCTCGGCACGGTTTTTAGCTCGTGTGTGCGGACAGTGTATTTCATTCACTAAGGCTATCGTCCCTACTAAACTGCTACTTCGAAATTTATATCGCCTTCTTAGCTCAAGGCAGTCTTGGTCGGATACATTGTTGCTAGATGCCGCTAGTGTCGATGACTTGGAATGGTGCCTTTGATCAGGATTCCCTTGTGGATCTGAAGGACACAGTAGCCGTTTGTTCTCGCTATAAACCGTCGGATAATCAATACAGAGGAATGCCCAACTACCGTTTCCCTCGTAGGGGCGGTCGCAGTCGTGGGAGACAGGACGTGTATGCGCAAATTACTGGTTCGCAACAGATACCTGCTACACGTTTTCAAAATGAGGATCAATAATGTCAAAGTTTGTAGCAGGATCGCTGCAGAAAAACATCAATGACTGGGTTAGTATTGGTGCAAATACGGAAATTATTGATTGGTTAAAGTATGGTGTCCAACTCCCGTTCAAGTCCGTGCCAAGTTCATACGAGTTTAAAAATCACGCATTCAATGTTGAACAATCCGTCTTTATAGATCGTGAAATTAGCTCTCTATTAAAAGCAAATGTTATTTCTCAAGTAGAGGATAAACCATTCTGTGTCAATTCTTTGGGTTGCGTGCCCAAAAAGAACAACAAGTTAAGGCTAATTGTAGATCTGCGGCCTTTAAACGAACATATAAAGGTTCCTATTTTAAAAACGAGGGAATTGATGTCGTATGTGATCAAATTGAACAAGGTGACGAATTCATTTCGGTTGATTTGACCAATGGCTACCATCACATTTTGATTCATCCCCCGAGTTCCGCACTTATCTAGGATTTTCATGGAAGAAAAAATACTATGTATTTAATTGTTTACCGCTTGGGCTGAATATCAGTCCATTTTATTTCAATAAAACTATTCGTGCAGTCGTGCAGTATCTACGACCATCTCTTCGGTATACATCGTTTGTCGATGACGGATTATTGGCGGCGCAGCCTGATAAAATTCAGGATCAAAAGCAACTTCTGTTAGACACTTACAGGCGTTTAGGTTTCTATATAAACTACGAAAAATCGGACATCACTCCGAAGCAGGAAATATTATTCATTGGCTATGTGCTAAATTCAATAGGGGACGGTAAATATTCGTGGGTTTCAATTCCCAGTTCTCGCATCTACAAGCTTAGGCGAGATATAAAACGCATACTTAATAAAGGTTCCGCCTCGGCACGGTTTTTAGCTCGTGTGTGCGGACAGTGTATTTCATTCACTAAGGCTATCGTCCCTACTAAACTGCTACTTCGAAATTTATATCGCCTTCTTAGCTCAAGGCAGTCTTGGTCGGATACATTGTTGCTAGATGCCGCTAGTGTCGATGACTTGGAATGGTGCCTTTGATCAGGATTCCCTTGTGGATCTGAAGGACACAGTAGCCGTTTGTTCTCGCTATAAACCGTCGGATAATCAATACAGAGGAATGCCCAACTACCGTTTCCCTCGTAGGGGCGGTCGCAGTCGTGGGAGACAGGACGTGTATGCGCAAATTACTGGTTCGCAACAGATACCTGCTACACGTTTTCAAAATGAGGATCAATAATGTCAAAGTTTGTAGCAGGATCGCTGCAGAAAAACATCAATGACTGGGTTAGTATTGGTGCAAATACGGAAATTATTGATTGGTTAAAGTATGGTGTCCAACTCCCGTTCAAGTCCGTGCCAAGTTCATACGAGTTTAAAAATCACGCATTCAATGTTGAACAATCCGTCTTTATAGATCGTGAAATTAGCTCTCTATTAAAAGCAAATGTTATTTCTCAAGTAGAGGATAAACCATTCTGTGTCAATTCTTTGGGTTGCGTGCCCAAAAAGAACAACAAGTTAAGGCTAATTGTAGATCTGCGGCCTTTAAACGAACATATAAAGGTTCCTATTTTAAAAACGAGGGAATTGATGTCGTATGTGATCAAATTGAACAAGGTGACGAATTCATTTCGGTTGATTTGACCAATGGCTACCATCACATTTTGATTCATCCCCCGAGTTCCGCACTTATCTAGGATTTTCATGGAAGAAAAAATACTATGTATTTAATTGTTTACCGCTTGGGCTGAATATCAGTCCATTTTATTTCAATAAAACTATTCGTGCAGTCGTGCAGTATCTACGACCACAGTCTCTTCGGTATACATCGTTTGTCGATGACGGATTATTGGCGGCGCAGCCTGATAAAATTCAGGATCAAAAGCAACTTCTGTTAGACACTTACAGGCGTTTAGGTTTCTATATAAACTACGAAAAATCGGACATCACTCCGAAGCAGGAAATATTATTCATTGGCTATGTGCTAAATTCAATAGGGGACGGTAAATATTCGTGGGTTTCAATTCCCAGTTCTCGCATCTACAAGCTTAGGCGAGATATAAAACGCATACTTAATAAAGGTTCCGCCTCGGCACGGTTTTTAGCTCGTGTGTGCGGACAGTGTATTTCATTCACTAAGGCTATCGTCCCTACTAAACTGCTACTTCGAAATTTATATCGCCTTCTTAGCTCAAGGCAGTCTTGGTCGGATACATTGTTGCTAGATGCCGCTAGTGTCGATGACTTGGAATGGTGCCTTTGATCAGGATTCCCTTGTGGATCTGAAGGACACAGTAGCCGTTTGTTCTCGCTATAAACCGTCGGATAATCAATACAGAGGAATGCCCAACTACCGTTTCCCTCGTAGGGGCGGTCGCAGTCGTGGGAGACAGGACGTGTATGCGCAAATTACTGGTTCGCAACAGATACCTGCTAGACGTTTTCAAAATGAGGATCAATAATGTCAAAGTTTGTAGCAGGATCGCTGCAGAAAAACATCAATGACTGGGTTAGTATTGGTGCAAATACGGAAATTATTGATTGGTTAAAGTATGGTGTCCAACTCCCGTTCAAGTCCGTGCCAAGTTCATACGAGTTTAAAAATCACGCATTCAATGTTGAACAATCCGTCTTTATAGATCGTGAAATTAGCTCTCTATTAAAAGCAAATGTTATTTCTCAAGTAGAGGATAAACCATTCTGTGTCAATTCTTTGGGTTGCGTGCCCAAAAAGAACAACAAGTTAAGGCTAATTGTAGATCTGCGGCCTTTAAACGAACATATAAAGGTTCCTATTTTAAAAACGAGGGAATTGATGTCGTATGTGATCAAATTGAACAAGGTGACGAATTCATTTCGGTTGATTTGACCAATGGCTACCATCACATTTTGATTCATCCCCCGAGTTCCGCACTTATCTAGGATTTTCATGGAAGAAAAAATACTATGTATTTAATTGTTTACCGCTTGGGCTGAATATCAGTCCATTTTATTTCAATAAAACTATTCGTGCAGTCGTGCAGTATCTACGACCACAGTCTCTTCGGTATACATCGTTTGTCGATGACGGATTATTGGCGGCGCAGCCTGATAAAATTCAGGATCAAAAGCAACTTCTGTTAGACACTTACAGGCGTTTAGGTTTCTATATAAACTACGAAAAATCGGACATCACTCCGAAGCAGGAAATATTATTCATTGGCTATGTGCTAAATTCAATAGGGGACGGTAAATATTCGTGGGTTTCAATTCCCAGTTCTCGCATCTACAAGCTTAGGCGAGATATAAAACGCATACTTAATAAAGGTTCCGCCTCGGCACGGTTTTTAGCTCGTGTGTGCGGACAGTGTATTTCATTCACTAAGGCTATCGTCCCTACTAAACTGCTACTTCGAAATTTATATCGCCTTCTTAGCTCAAGGCAGTCTTGGTCGGATACATTGTTGCTAGATGCCGCTAGTGTCGATGACTTGGAATGGTGCCTTTGATCAGGATTCCCTTGTGGATCTGAAGGACACAGTAGCCGTTTGTTCTCGCTATAAACCGTCGGATAATCAATACAGAGGAATGCCCAACTACCGTTTCCCTCGTAGGGGCGGTCGCAGTCGTGGGAGACAGGACGTGTATGCGCAAATTACTGGTTCGCAACAGATACCTGCTACACGTTTTCAAAATGAGGATCAATAATGTCAAAGTTTGTAGCAGGATCGCTGCAGAAAAACATCAATGACTGGGTTAGTATTGGTGCAAATACGGAAATTATTGATTGGTTAAAGTATGGTGTCCAACTCCCGTTCAAGTCCGTGCCAAGTTCATACGAGTTTAAAAATCACGCATTCAATGTTGAACAATCCGTCTTTATAGATCGTGAAATTAGCTCTCTATTAAAAGCAAATGTTATTTCTCAAGTAGAGGATAAACCATTCTGTGTCAATTCTTTGGGTTGCGTGCCCAAAAAGAACAACAAGTTAAGGCTAATTGTAGATCTGCGGCCTTTAAACGAACATATAAAGGTTCCTATTTTAAAAACGAGGGAATTGATGTCGTATGTGATCAAATTGAACAAGGTGACGAATTCATTTCGGTTGATTTGACCAATGGCTACCATCACATTTTGATTCATCCCCCGAGTTCCGCACTTATCTAGGATTTTCATGGAAGAAAAAATACTATGTATTTAATTGTTTACCGCTTGGGCTGAATATCAGTCCATTTTATTTCAATAAAACTATTCGTGCAGTCGTGCAGTATCTACGACCACAGTCTCTTCGGTATACATCGTTTGTCGATGACGGATTATTGGCGGCGCAGCCTGATAAAATTCAGGATCAAAAGCAACTTCTGTTAGACACTTACAGGCGTTTAGGTTTCTATATAAACTACGAAAAATCGGACATCACTCCGAAGCAGGAAATATTATTCATTGGCTATGTGCTAAATTCAATAGGGGACGGTAAATATTCGTGGGTTTCAATTCCCAGTTCTCGCATCTACAAGCTTAGGCGAGATATAAAACGCATACTTAATAAAGGTTCCGCCTCGGCACGGTTTTTAGCTCGTGTGTGCGGACAGTGTATTTCATTCACTAAGGCTATCGTCCCTACTAAACTGCTACTTCGAAATTTATATCGCCTTCTTAGCTCAAGGCAGTCTTGGTCGGATACATTGTTGCTAGATGCCGCTAGTGTCGATGACTTGGAATGGTGCCTTTGATCAGGATTCCCTTGTGGATCTGAAGGACACAGTAGCCGTTTGTTCTCGCTATAAACCGTCGGATAATCAATACAGAGGAATGCCCAACTACCGTTTCCCTCGTAGGGGCGGTCGCAGTCGTGGGAGACAGGACGTGTATGCGCAAATTACTGGTTCGCAACAGATACCTGCTACACGTTTTCAAAATGAGGATCAATAATGTCAAAGTTTGTAGCAGGATCGCTGCAGAAAAACATCAATGACTGGGTTAGTATTGGTGCAAATACGGAAATTATTGATTGGTTAAAGTATGGTGTCCAACTCCCGTTCAAGTCCGTGCCAAGTTCATACGAGTTTAAAAATCACGCATTCAATGTTGAACAATCCGTCTTTATAGATCGTGAAATTAGCTCTCTATTAAAAGCAAATGTTATTTCTCAAGTAGAGGATAAACCATTCTGTGTCAATTCTTTGGGTTGCGTGCCCAAAAAGAACAACAAGTTAAGGCTAATTGTAGATCTGCGGCCTTTAAACGAACATATAAAGGTTCCTATTTTAAAAACGAGGGAATTGATGTCGTATGTGATCAAATTGAACAAGGTGACGAATTCATTTCGGTTGATTTGACCAATGGCTACCATCACATTTTGATTCATCCCCCGAGTTCCGCACTTATCTAGGATTTTCATGGAAGAAAAAATACTATGTATTTAATTGTTTACCGCTTGGGCTGAATATCAGTCCATTTTATTTCAATAAAACTATTCGTGCAGTCGTGCAGTATCTACGACCACAGTCTCTTCGGTATACATCGTTTGTCGATGACGGATTATTGGCGGCGCAGCCTGATAAAATTCAGGATCAAAAGCAACTTCTGTTAGACACTTACAGGCGTTTAGGTTTCTATATAAACTACGAAAAATCGGACATCACTCCGAAGCAGGAAATATTATTCATTGGCTATGTGCTAAATTCAATAGGGGACGGTAAATATTCGTGGGTTTCAATTCCCAGTTCTCGCATCTACAAGCTTAGGCGAGATATAAAACGCATACTTAATAAAGGTTCCGCCTCGGCACGGTTTTTAGCTCGTGTGTGCGGACAGTGTATTTCATTCACTAAGGCTATCGTCCCTACTAAACTGCTACTTCGAAATTTATATCGCCTTCTTAGCTCAAGGCAGTCTTGGTCGGATACATTGTTGCTAGATGCCGCTAGTGTCGATGACTTGGAATGGTGCCTTTGATCAGGATTCCCTTGTGGATCTGAAGGACACAGTAGCCGTTTGTTCTCGCTATAAACCGTCGGATAATCAATACAGAGGAATGCCCAACTACCGTTTCCCTCGTAGGGGCGGTCGCAGTCGTGGGAGACAGGACGTGTATGCGCAAATTACTGGTTCGCAACAGATACCTGCTACACGTTTTCAAAATGAGGATCAATAATGTCAAAGTTTGTAGCAGGATCGCTGCAGAAAAACATCAATGACTGGGTTAGTATTGGTGCAAATACGGAAATTATTGATTGGTTAAAGTATGGTGTCCAACTCCCGTTCAAGTCCGTGCCAAGTTCATACGAGTTTAAAAATCACGCATTCAATGTTGAACAATCCGTCTTTATAGATCGTGAAATTAGCTCTCTATTAAAAGCAAATGTTATTTCTCAAGTAGAGGATAAACCATTCTGTGTCAATTCTTTGGGTTGCGTGCCCAAAAAGAACAACAAGTTAAGGCTAATTGTAGATCTGCGGCCTTTAAACGAACATATAAAGGTTCCTATTTTAAAAACGAGGGAATTGATGTCGTATGTGATCAAATTGAACAAGGTGACGAATTCATTTCGGTTGATTTGACCAATGGCTACCATCACATTTTGATTCATCCCCCGAGTTCCGCACTTATCTAGGATTTTCATGGAAGAAAAAATACTATGTATTTAATTGTTAACCGCTTGGGCTGAATATCAGTCCATTTTATTTCAATAAAACTATTCGTGCAGTCGTGCAGTATCTACGACCACAGTCTCTTCGGTATACATCGTTTGTCGATGATGGATTATTGGCGGCGCAGCCTGATAAAATTCAGGATCAAAAGCAACTTCTGTTAGACACTTACAGGCGTTTAGGTTTCTATATAAACTACGAAAAATTGGACATCACTCCGAAGCAGGAAATATTATTCATTGGCTATGTGCTAAATTCAATAGGGGACGGTAAATATTCGTGGGTTTCAATTCCCAGTTCTCGCATCTACAAGCTTAGGCGAGATATAAAACGCATACTTAATAAAGGTTCCGCCTCGGCACGGTTTTTAGCTCGTGTGTGCGGACAGTGTATTTCATTCACTAAGGCTATCGTCCCTACTAAACTGCTACTTCGAAATTTATATCGCCTTCTTAGCTCAAGGCAGTCTTGGTCGGATACATTGTTGCTAGATGCCGCTAGTGTCGATGACTTGGAATGGTGCCTTTGATCAGGATTCCCTTGTGGATCTGAAGGACACAGTAGCCGTTTGTTCTCGCTATAAACCGTCGGATAATCAATACAGAGGAATGCCCAACTACCGTTTCCCTCGTAGGGGCGGTCGCAGTCGTGGGAGACAGGACGTGTATGCGCAAATTACTGGTTCGCAACAGATACCTGCTACACGTTTTCAAAATGAGGATCAATAATGTCAAAGTTTGTAGCAGGATCGCTGCAGAAAAACATCAATGACTGGATTAGTATTGGTGCAAATACGGAAATTATTGATTGGTTAAAGTATGGTGTCCAACTCCCGTTCAAGTCCGTGCCAAGTTCATACGAGTTTAAAAATCACGCATTCAATGTTGAACAATCCGTCTTTATAGATCGTGAAATTAGCTCTCTATTAAAAGCAAATGTTATTTCTCAAGTAGAGGATAAACCATTCTGTGTCAATTCTTTGGGTTGCGTGCCCAAAAAGAACAACAAGTTAAGGCTAATTGTAGATCTGCGGCCTTTAAACGAACATATAAAGGTTCCTATTTTAAAAACGAGGGAATTGATGTCGTATGTGATCAAATTGAACAAGGTGACGAATTCATTTCGGTTGATTTGACCAATAGCTACCATCACATTTTGATTCATCCCCCGAGTTCCGCACTTATCTAGGATTTTCATGGAAGAAAAAATACTATGTATTTAATTGTTTACCGCTTGGGCTGAATATCAGTCCATTTTATTTCAATAAAACTATTCGTGCAGTCGTGCAGTATCTACGACCACAGTCTCTTCGGTATACATCGTTTGTCGATGGCGGATTATTGGCGGCGCAGCCTGATAAAATTCAGGATCAAAAGCAACTTCTGTTAGACACTTACAGGCGTTTAGGTTTCTATATAAACTACGAAAAATCGGACATCACTCCAAAGCAGGAAATATTATTCATTGGCTATGTGCTAAATTCAATAGGGGACGGTAAATATTCGTGGGTTTCAATTCCCAGTTCTCGCATCTACAAGCTTAGGCGAGATATAAAACGCATACTTAATAAAGGTTCCGCCTCGGCACGGTTTTTAGCTCGCGTGTGCGGACAGTGTATTTCATTCACTAAGGCTATCGTCCCTACTAAACTGCTACTTCGAAATTTATATCGCCTTCTTAGCTCAAGGCAGTCTTGGTCGGATACATTGTTGCTAGATGCCGCTAGTGTCGATGACTTGGAATGGTGCCTTTGATCAGGATTCCCTTGTGGATCTGAAGGACACAGTAGCCGTTTGTTCTCGCTATAAACCGTCGGATAATCAATACAGAGGAATGCCCAACTACCGTTTCCCTCGTAGGGGCGGTCGCAGTCGTGGGAGACAGGACGTGTATGCGCAAATTACTGGTTCGCAACAGATACCTGCTACACGTTTTCAAAATGAGGATCAATAATGTCAAAGTTTGTAGCAGGATCGCTGCAGAAAAACATCAATGACTGGGTTAGTATTGGTGCAAATACGGAAATTATTGATTGGTTAAAGTATGGTGTCCAACTCCCGTTCAAGTCCGTGCCAAGTTCATACGAGTTTAAAAATCACGCATTCAATGTTGAACAATCCGTCTTTATAGATCGTGAAATTAGCTCTCTATTAAAAGCAAATGTTATTTCTCAAGTAGAGGATAATCCATTCTGTGTCAATTCTTTGGGTTGCGTGCCCAAAAAGAACAACAAGTTAAGGCTAATTGTAGATCTGCGGCCTTTAAACGAACATATAAAGGTTCCTATTTTAAAAACGAGGGAATTGATGTCGTATGTGATCAAATTGAACAAGGTGACGAATTCACTTCGGTTGATTTGACCAATGGCTACCATCACATTTTGATTCATCCCCCGAGTTCCGCACTTATCTAGGATTTTCATGGAAGAAAAAATACTATGTATTTAATTGTTTACCGCTTGGGCTGAATATCAGTCCATTTTATTTCAATAAAACTATTCGTGCAGTCGTGCAGTATCTACGACCACAGTCTCTTCGGTATACATCGTTTGTCGATGACGGATTATTGGCGGCGCAGCCTGATAAAATTCAGGATCAAAAGCAACTTCTGTTAGACACTTACAGGCGTTTAGGTTTCTATATAAACTACGAAAAATCGGACATCACTCCGAAGCAGGAAATATTATTCATTGGCTATGTGCTAAATTCAATAGGGGACGGTAAATATTCGTGGGTTTCAATTCCCAGTTCTCGCATCTACAAGCTTAGGCGAGATATAAAACGCATACTTAATAAAGGTTCCGCCTCGGCACGGTTTTTAGCTCGTGTGTGCGGACAGTGTATTTCATTCACTAAGGCTATCGTCCCTACTAAACTGCTACTTCGAAATTTATATCGCCTTCTTAGCTCAAGGCAGTCTTGGTCGGATACATTGTTGCTAGATGCCGCTAGTGTCGAAGACTTGGAATGGTGCCTTTGATCAGGATTCCCTTGTGGATCTGAAGGACACAGTAGCCGTTTGTTCTCGCTATAAACCGTCGGATAATCAATACAGAGGAATGCCCAACTACCGTTTCCCTCGTAGGGGCGGTCGCAGTCGTGGGAGACAGGACGTGTATGCGCAAATTACTGGTTCGCAACAGATACCTGCTACACGTTTTCAAAATGAGGATCAATAATGTCAAAGTTTGTAGCAGGATCGCTGCAGAAAAACATCAATGACTGGGTTAGTATTGGTGCAAATACGGAAATTATTGATTGGTTAAAGTATGGTGTCCAACTCCCGTTCAAGTCCGTGCCAAGTTCATACGAGTTTAAAAATCACGCATTCAATGTTGAACAATCCGTCTTTATAGATCGTGAAATTAGCTCTCTATTAAAAGCAAATGTTATTTCTCAAGTAGAGGATAAACCATTCTGTGTCAATTCTTTGGGTTGCGTGCCCAAAAAGAACAACAAGTTAAGGCTAATTGTAGATCTGCGGCCTTTAAACGAACATATAAAGGTTCCTATTTTAAAAACGAGGGAATTGATGTCGTATGTGATCAAATTGAACAAGGTGACGAATTCATTTCGGTTGATTTGACCAATGGCTACCATCACATTTTGATTCATCCCCCGAGTTCCGCACTTATCTAGGATTTTCATGGAAGAAAAAATACTATGTATTTAATTGTTTACCGCTTGGGCTGAATATCAGTCCATTTTATTTCAATAAAACTATTCGTGCAGTCGTGCAGTATCTACGACCACAGTCTCTTCGGTATACATCGTTTGTCGATGACGGATTATTGGCGGCGCAGCCTGATAAAATTCAGGATCAAAAGCAACTTCTGTTAGACACTTACAGGCGTTTAGGTTTCTATATAAACTACGAAAAATCGGACATCACTCCGAAGCAGGAAATATTATTCATTGGCTATGTGCTAAATTCAATAGGGGACGGTAAATATTCGTGGGTTTCAATTCCCAGTTCTCGCATCTACAAGCTTAGGCGAGATATAAAACGCATACTTAATAAAGGTTCCGCCTCGGCACGGTTTTTAGCTCGTGTGTGCGGACAGTGTATTTCATTCACTAAGGCTATCGTCCCTACTAAACTGCTACTTCGAAATTTATATCGCCTTCTTAGATCAATGCAGTCTTGGTCGGATACATTGTTGCTAGATGCCGCTAGTGTCGATGACTTGGAATGGTGCCTTTGATAGGATTCCCTTGTGGATCTGAAGGACGCAGTAGCCGTTTGTTCTCGCTATAAACCGTCGGATAATCAATACAGAGGAATGCCCAACTACCGTTTCCCTCGTTGGGGCGGTCGCAGTCGTGGGAGACAGGACGTGTATGCGCAAATTACTGGTTCGCAACAGATACCTGCTACACGTTTTCAAAATGAGGATCAATAATGTCAAAGTTTGTAGCAGGATCGCTGCAGAAAAACATCAATGACTGGGTTAGTATTGGTGCAAATACGGAAATTATTGATTGGTTAAAGTATGGTGTCCAACTCCCGTTCAAGTCCGTGCCAAGTTCATACGAGTTTAAAAATCACGCATTCAATGTTGAACAATCCGTCTTTATAGATCGTGAAATTAGCTCTCTATTAAAAGCAAATGTTATTTCTCAAGTAGAGGATAAACCATTCTGTGTCAATTCTTTGGGTTGCGTGCCCAAAAAGAACAACAAGTTAAGGCTAATTGTAGATCTGCGGCCTTTAAACGAACATATAAAGGTTCCTATTTTAAAAACGAGGGAATTGATGTCGTATGTGATCAAATTGAACAAGGTGACGAATTCATTTCGGTTGATTTGACCAATGGCTACCATCACATTTTGATTCATCCCCCGAGTTCCGCACTTATCTAGGATTTTCATGGAAGAAAAAATACTATGTATTTAATTGTTTACCGCTTGGGCTGAATATCAGTCCATTTTATTTCAATAAAACTATTCGTGCAGTCGTGCAGTATCTACGACCACAGTCTCTTCGGTATACATCGTTTGTCGATGACGGATTATTGGCGGCGCAGCCTGATAAAATTCAGGATCAAAAGCAACTTCTGTTAGACACTTACAGGCGTTTAGGTTTCTATATAAACTACGAAAAATCGGACATCACTCCGAAGCAGGAAATATTATTCATTGGCTATGTGCTAAATTCAATAGGGGACGGTAAATATTCGTGGGTTTCAATTCCCAGTTCTCGCATCTACAAGCTTAGGCGAGATATAAAACGCATACTTAATAAAGGTTCCGCCTCGGCACGGTTTTTAGCTCGTGTGTGCGGACAGTGTATTTCATTCACTAAGGCTATCGTCCCTACTAAACTGCTACTTCGAAATTTATATCGCCTTCTTAGCTCAAGGCAGTCTTGGTCGGATACATTGTTGCTAGATGCCGCTAGTGTCGATGACTTGGAATGGTGCCTTTGATAGGATTCCCTTGTGGATCTGAAGGACGCAGTAGCCGTTTGTTCTCGCTATAAACCGTCGGATAATCAATACAGAGGAATGCCCAACTACCGTTTCCCTCGTAGGGGCGGTCGCAGTCGTGGGAGACAGGACGTGTATGCGCAAATTACTGGTTCGCAACAGATACCTGCTAGACGTTTTCAAAATGAGGATCAATAATGTCAAAGTTTGTAGCAGGATCGCTGCAGAAAAACATCAATGACTGGGTTAGTATTGGTGCAAATACGGAAATTATTGATTGGTTAAAGTATGGTGTCCAACTCCCGTTCAAGTCCGTGCCAAGTTCATACGAGTTTAAAAATCACGCATTCAATGTTGAACAATCCGTCTTTATAGATCGTGAAATTAGCTCTCTATTAAAAGCAAATGTTATTTCTCAAGTAGAGGATAAACCATTCTGTGTCAATTCTTTGGGTTGCGTGCCCAAAAAGAACAACAAGTTAAGGCTAATTGTAGATCTGCGGCCTTTAAACGAACATATAAAGGTTCCTATTTTAAAAACGAGGGAATTGATGCCGTATGTGATCAAATTGAACAAGGTGACGAATTCATTTCGGTTGATTTGACCAATGGCTACCATCACATTTTGATTCATCCCCCGAGTTCCGCACTTATCTAGGATTTTCATGGAAGAAAAAATACTATGTATTTAATTGTTTACCGCTTGGGCTGAATATCAGTCCATTTTATTTCAATAAAACTATTCGTGCAGTCGTGCAGTATCTACGACCACAGTCTCTTCGGTATACATCGTTTGTCGATGACGGATTATTGGCGGCGCAGCCTGATAAAATTCAGGATCAAAAGCAACTTCTGTTAGACACTTACAGGCGTTTAGGTTTCTATATAAACTACGAAAAATCGGACATCACTCCGAAGCAGGAAATATTATTCATTGGCTATGTGCTAAATTCAATAGGGGACGGTAAATATTCGTGGGTTTCAATTCCCAGTTCTCGCATCTACAAGCTTAGGCGAGATATAAAACGCATACTTAATAAAGGTTCCGCCTCGGCACGGTTTTTAGCTCGTGTGTGCGGACAGTGTATTTCATTCACTAAGGCTATCGTCCCTACTAAACTGCTACTTCGAAATTTATATCGCCTTCTTAGCTCAAGGCAGTCTTGGTCGGATACATTGTTGCTAGATGCCGCTAGTGTCGATGACTTGGAATGGTGGATCACCGCTCTACAAAATTGGAACGGTAAACCCATAGTCAAAAAGGATGTCGATATTGAAATATTTACCGATGCTTCCAACAGCAGTTGGGGTGGTGTTTGTAACGGTTTAGAAGCTGCGGGCCCCTGGACGACAGAAGTCAAATTTAAATCTATCAATTATAGGGAGTTGCTCGCCGTGTTGCTCACGATTAAATCATTCGTGCATGAGTTGGCCAACAAATGCATTTAGGTGTTGTCAGACAATATAACGACCGTCGCTCAGTTAAACCACTTGGGTGGAAGCATCGACGAGTTAAACAGCTTAACGAGAGCCATATTCCATCTAGCATACTCTCACAATATCGATATTCAGGCGAAACATTTGGCCGGCAAAATAAATACTCATGCCAACAGGCTTTCGCGGGTTGCAGAGAACAGCACACACAATTGGAAATTAAACCCACGAATTGTCAAAATTGCGAACAAATTATACGGGAAACATACCATAGATCGATTCGCGGATATGACAAATTTTCAGTGCAAAACTTTCAACAGCCTACACTGGGATCCGTTTACAAGCGGTGTAGATGCTTTGGCACAAACAAACTGGGCGTCGCACAACAATTTTGTAAATCCCCCGATTCATCTGATTCCAGATATACTACGAGTATTGAAAAGTCAAAAGGCCACCGCCACACTAGTAGCTCCTCTGTGGCTGGCACAACCAAATACTCTTCTGCAGTTGTCAATAGCACCACCTTTCGCTTTACCAGACTCCCGAGTAGTAAATTGGTGCAAAGCGAAAAATCCAGAGCCCAGGGAAAACAAAAAGTGGCAGTTTTTTCTTTGGAGAGTGAGTGGGCAAATACGCTAAAAAAAGCAGGGCTGGTCAGTCGATTCGTCAAACATCATTAAAAATTGTTTGGCACCATCAACTCTCAGTTTGTATAGTCGGCAAACAAATCGTCTTCGGGATTTCTGCATTTTGCATAACGAACACTTCCCACCATGTAAGTCGTGCGTGATAGCAAACTACCTGTGTACAGTCGCTGCCGTTTCGAGTAGGCCGAATGCCATACTTACAAGCACTCTAGCTGCTTTTAATTATCTGTACCAAGTGGTCGATCTGAAAAATCCTTGTGACAGCCATGTTTGGCAACTCCACAGAGCCTTCGTCAAGGCAGGTACCAAGGATCCTCGCGCCCAAGTGAATATACTCCCCAAAGAGCCATTCATGGAGCTATTTTCCGGTTGGCCGGATAACGAAGAATTGTCTATTTCTAGATTACGACTTAAAACCATAAATCTCCTGGCGTTTACATTTATGCTGCGACCTTCGGATATCGCACCCAAATCCGTTATGTGCAACCCTGCTTCCGGCCTTGAGCAGAAATTGGTGTTTTCAACTGACCAGGTAAATTTCATGAAAACGGTGATCTACAAATCCTATTTTTCGGAATAAAAAACGACACTCATAGAGACGGGTTTTCGGTGACTGTTCCCCCATCATCTGTCCAAAAGATCGACCCCGTGTCTGCATTGCGTACATATATACGGCGCACAGATCACATACGCCCATGTGATTCCAAGCCAGTGTTTCTGTCTGTGAGAAAGCCCCATAAGGCTATCACAGCGAGTACCGTGTCAACCATTCTGGAAGACGCCATCTATCTTGCAGGGTTAGAAATTAGTTTATACTCTGCCAAGTGTTACAGACCGTCAGCGGCGACTCAGGCAGTCGAATCAGGGCTAGATTCGGATAAAGCCAGACGCATCGGCCGTTGGAAGACCCCATCTGTGTTTTTCGAGCATTATGTGTACGATAAGACGCCTAATTCGTACACAGACTCGATGCTATGCTCGACGAAGAACTAGTGACTCTAAATTTAGCTACACATGTAAGTGAAAAATTTGCTTTAACGTACATTTCCCTAAATAGGAGTTACGCAAATTTGAAAACTTACCTTCCGGATGTTTTTACTTTGTATAGCGCTAAGTTTTAAAGCTTTTGGTGAGAAAGGGACGTCTTAGCATGTTAGGGAGATTGCCCCCACTGATCGATTGTATATAGTGTATTAGTTATAAGGATATACCGCTAGGATAAGCCTACAGAGTGCTCACTTCATAAGAAGACCCGCTACAGAAGGAGTGCTACACAGAGCTATAGCTACACATGTAAGTGAAAAATTTGCTTTAACGTACATTTCCCTAAAGCATAGTTGTCAGGTGGTGCTTGGACTAAACTGGTCCACACCGCCACTCTCGAGTAGCTTTGGTATAGGGTAATTTCA
Organism: Protula sp. h YS-2021; assembly: GCA_949752745.1. NCBI lineage: Eukaryota > Metazoa > Annelida > Polychaeta > Sabellida > Serpulidae > Protula > Protula sp. h YS-2021. The sequence continues at coordinate 19,722,244 of OX457034.1, read as the reverse complement.
CAAAATAATTTGTAGAGTATGAAATTAAAATATAACGAAAAGGCAGAAAATTTAAAGTGAAAAAGTGGATGTATTTTGTTTGCCCATCTTGTATTTAAAAGGTGCTGTTATTTTGAAAATACTGTAATATTACACGTAACTGTATTATCGCCCACAAACTGCATTGTCTGTTTACAATTAGAGTTTAGGTAGAGTGTCACGTCTGGTCTAAATTATCAAACCCCTATTTTAAGCCAAGGAATTACTGACCGATGATCCCAGCCGACTCGTCTGTCAGCTGTTATCATCAACTCTGAGCTATGTTTGATTGTGTCAGTAGGGGTAGGGTGTCTGTTCTGGATATGACACCCTTCCGAAGATGGGGGAAGGGGGGTCTGGATTGGTATTAAGAGCAGACAGTCTGTTTTGGATACGGAAGTAACATCATGAAGTGACGTCATCTGTTTTACGTATCCATAACAGACCATCTGTTTTGGAAGCGTATTAAAGAAGGGGGGTCTGGAATAGGTTTTCAAAACATGAATCAGAAAATATCAGTCAGAATGCGCCCTTGAGTCAGCATGCTCACATGTATGTGTCCATGGTATGGACAATGTATGTGCGCTCTCTAAAAAGCGTCATGGCGTTTTGTCATAGCGTTTCGTTATAGCATTTCATCAAAAAATTGCATTTCCGTTTTTATGCATTTTAAGCAGTTTTATCGTTGTGGATACTGTGTAAGCGATCTAAATGTATATGTAAAGTTTCATTGTAAAAAACCAAAGGATGCGTACTGCTTTTTTATCACCGTTACGTGCACGGTGTGAAAACAAAACACATCATAGAGTTTCATTCAGGTTAGTGTACAGTTTCTCAAACCTGTTATCGTCTTCCGACCCCAAACCTGGTATTATCGTCCACCCCCTCCAATAGATGGGTATGATATAGGACGAGCATAACTTTAAAACTATTGGGCCGATTTTAACCATATTTTCAACAAAGTATTCAGTAAGACTTAAAGATTTTATTGACGATATCCACTCTTCAAACCTATTATCGTCATCCGACCCCCCTCAAACGTGGTATTATCGTCCAACCCCGTGATCGATGACGTCATAGATAGGCATGATGAAAGACGAGCATTACTTTAAACTCTATTGGGCCGGTTTCAACCAAGTCTTCACCAAAATATTCAGTAAGACTTTAAATTTTTCTTTAATTAATAATGGAATTTACTGAAAAATTTCAAACGAGCATAACTTTAAAACTATTGGGTAGATTTCAGCCATGTTTTCAGCAAAGTATTCAGTAAGACCTTAAAATTTTTATGGATGACGTTACTGATAACGTCATTGATAATTGATTATTTAATAAAAAATTTCAAACGAGCATAACTTTAAAACTGTTGGGCCGATTTTAACCATGTTTTTATCAAACTGCTCAGCAGGACTTTGTCTTTAATGGAGGATAACTGAATGCTGCAATTTTATGCGTGAAAAACGTTGAAACTGCGCTTACACATAAAAAGATATATATTGAATAATTTTGTTAATACACTTTGAAGACAGTGCTTAAATCAATAACAATATTGCTATATTATTGATTTACAAAGTCTTAATTATAAAGTTTAATCAAATCAGCCTATTGTTCTTCATCTGTTTCATTCTTTTCTATTTCACTGTCCTCATCCACATCACTTTCTTCGTCGCTGCTTTCATCATTCTCCACCATCATCTAGAAGCTCTTCAAAGAATGCATCGTTTCTCCTTATAGCCGCCTTAGTGCCTTTTCATCAACAAAGTAATTAAAGTCTTCAAAAATGTTTTGATAATGTTTGCTTTGCTCTAGACGTTGAGTATATTTGAAAAGTCTTATAAACAATTGTTTTAGTCCACACTTATAAATGGGTCGAAGGTCATCACTTGCTCTTTCATGTTCATCTTCAAGCCTTTGTTCTTCATATTCTGAAACCTTTTCTTAAAATTTGTCCCCATGGCTATCGTAGACGTCTTGGACCAAATCACACCAAACAGGGTCTGTTTCTGACTCACTTTTAGAACTGCTGTTATCGTCACCCTCGCCACAATGCTCCATATGTTTCAACAAAGCTTCTTGGCTGTTGTATAACGCACCACATTCTGTGCAAGCATCTGCATTCTCTTCAGCCATGTTAACGCTTTGACTTTCCATAGAAGACTCATCTAAAGTTTCCGTGATAGGTGTTTTAATAGGGTTTTCCATATCTATCTCCAATTCTCCACTCACTTCTGAAGTGTGTGCATGCGTTAAATGTCTTAAGATTTTGTGGCCAATGGTAAGATTTCGAACAAATGTACATCCTTTTGGTGCCACATCCAGTTCTCAAATGACAAAAAAGTCTTTGAATGTCAATAAACATACATGGCAACAGCATTGGTAACAACTGTTGTTGCCACAACAACAATTGTTGTTGCAACAACAACCACTGTTGTTACCACAACAACGGTAGCAACAACAATGTTTTTTTCTATCATTTACGCCAAATCTTTCCAAAAAAAAAGACTGTATGTTCTGGATACGTATCCAGAACATAGAGTGCCAAAAACAGATGACGTCAATTCATTACGTCACTTTCGGTCAGTTTTTTTTCTATCATTTATACCAGTCCTTTCCAAAACAGGCTGTATGTTCTGGATACGTATCCAAAACACCAAACATATAGTGCTAAAACAGATGACGTCACTTCATGATGTCACTTCCGTATCCATAACAGACTATCTGTTCTGAATACCTATTCCAGACCCCCAAGATCTGGGGGGGGGGGGTCATATCCAGAACAGACACCCTACCCCTACTTGTGTCGTAGTGTGTCTGATTGATTGATTGACTTTACCTAACACAACGGTCCCCCGGCCTCTCAGTCGGGCCCAAAACGGCCCTGTCAGGGAGTGGCACTGCGTCAGAAGAACAATTTGATCAAACCTGTGTGTGTCCCGGAGGCCATTTATGTGCCAACTGGTGGGAGCAGGACGATTCACACAAAAACCAATTCATCCAAAAATTCCTTTCATGATTCACCAAAAACCATTCACCCAATTTCTTGGATGATTCACCCAATGCTTTTAGACGATTCACCCAATTATTTTGGATGATTCACTTAAATGGTCTGGAAGATTCATCGAAAACCTAAGACGATTCATCCAATTGTTTATTCAGGTATTTGTGTTATTAAGATTTAAATGGCTTAGATCTTTGTATGACATTTTCTGTAAAAAGATTTTACAAAATTTTTTCCAATTTAAGAATAGAAAAAAGTTGCCAAAGAGATTTTTAATTGCAATTAATTCTAGAACATGCGGTATTTAAAAAAATGAAAAAGGCGTGACTAATCCATTATTTTAAACCCAGTTAGCCTAGTCCCGAGCTATTCAGTTCTCACACAACACACTTCGAAGTCACTCACTCTCGGAGTAGCCCAACCCCAAGTCGCTCACCCCATTTGCAGAATATAAACGAAATAACTCAGGAGAAGCTAAATGAAACTAGCTACCATTTGGCGGTGAGATAAGCTGGCGTGTGCGCTAGCGAGTATAAAAAGGAATGCCACCCTTGTGTGACCAGTGACCTGCGTTGTAGTTGAAAAAATGGATGAATCGTCGAAATGTTTTTGTTGAGTCCATATCTGAACTCATGGAGATGATTTGAATTTAAGTAACTCGAATTCCCTGCGATGTTAATTGAGCCCTGCTTTAATTAGTGTCAGACGTTGATTAGATATAGCTTCGTTCCTATCTGACAGCTGCCTTCTTTATCCATCCCTTCCATTTTTTCTCTATCTTTTCTCACGCCCAGGAAACCAATCTGGATAGTCAGTTCCGTAATTAGATAAAATTCAAATCGTGGCGTCTAAAACTTCGGTTCCGAGGTCAGAGTTGCTTTGGTTCTTGGTGCGAATGGCCGCAAAGATAAATAGAAAAAAAACTAAAATTAAGGATCTTGTGCGTAGTCACGTATATTTCTGAAAGAAAATTTAATCAGCAGTAAGTGTTATTATTGTATTTATATATAAAAATAAGCGTTCTGAGTTTTATTGTGTGTTTATCAATTTTATTGCTAGTTCCCTTTTATTAATTACGTAATGGTTAAAATTGAGTTAATAATCCGAGCGTCCACAAATGTTATTATTATTATTTGGTTGTTGTCTATCGAGTAATCGCTGTTCTTGGTTCGTCAACTTGTTCCGTTAATTGTGTGCGTGTTATTTTTACTTTGGTTTGAACTTATGTTAAATATCTGTGTTTACAGATAACCGCTTCGATTCGTTTTGCTTGTTATTGGGCGTATTGCTATTCGCCGCGTAGTCGGGAAAAAAGAAGTGAAACAGAGGCGCATGATTGCTTTATCCCCCCCACAAACAAACTGGAAAGTTCACACAGTCGTGGTGCTGTGTACAGTTTTAGATGAATTGGTCATGGATTGGATGAATCGGTTTTTGTGTGAATGGATTTTTGTAGTTTGTTCCTGCACACATTCTAGATCACAAACCCAAATTATAGGGATCACATTCCACATTATACGTACATAAAAAGTGAGGAGTGAGATACCCAAAAAGGTTACATACCCCCTCTTCCTTAAGATATGGGATAAAGATGTTACGTAGCCCGAATTCTGTTAAAATGCAAGGGTGCAAAAAGGTTCGGGTGGGTGAAGGGCTATTTGGGAAAACATGGGTTTTTCTTGTTTAAAAAAAATCAACCTCTGCTTTATAAATATGTTTGACATGTTCGGGTACACTAATGTTGGTGTGCAGTGGCCGTTGCAATTATATCTAATGCTATATTTAAGACTTGGAAAGTCTCAACATTTCATATGATTTGACCTAAGCTACAGGTAGGATAAAAATTATACAATTTTTGTAACGCACACACACTTTTAGTGACACTGATACAGAGCTAAATATCGCTATTATTTATCATTTAAACACTCTTACTTCAGCATGTAGCTGTCCTTTGCCACTACTTGTATCCTCGTACAAAATTCGCCGGCGGAGTAACATAAAGGGTGAATAAAATAGGGCCTAAAACAGAGCCTTTGGGCACGCCATGACTGAGGGTAGCAGTTGATGAGGTAAAACCATTCACGATTACAGTCTGAGTTCGGTTACGTAAGTAGGACTTAAAGCATGATAAAGCATGATCGCTTACTCCAAAGCGGTGGTATAGACGTGTGAACAGCGTATCAGGGTCAATGGTGTCGAAAGCTGCACTTAGATCTATCATCGCCAGTGCAACCATAGACTTCGTGTCAAGAGCGTCCATGACATCACTCTGAACTCCTAACAGTGCAGTTTCGGTGGAACAGAACATGCGATAGGCTGATTGATATTTATCCAAAAGATTTTGTGTGATAAGATGTTGATTCAACTGAGCTGCTACTACACTACACGTTCAACGATTTTGGAAACAGGACGCTAATTTTTCAAAATATCTGGATCCAGACTGGCCTTCTTGAGAACAGGTACGACGAGGGCACACTTTAGATTTTCAGACACTTCAGCGTTGGCGAGGCATAAATTGACAATGTTCGTAAGAATATCCAAAAATTCCTTACTACACACTTTCAGCAACCATGACGGAAGTGGATCAAGTGAGCAGGTAGCCGGGGATGACTTTTCAATAATACCTTTGAGTTCTGCTTTGGTAACAGGTCTGAATTCAGACAGTTTTGAGCTACAGAATGAACCATTAAGTTCACGAAATTCTTCGAAAATTTTTGAGCGATCATCACTAGAAATATCATTTCTAATTTTAGTAATTTTATCCAAGAAAAACTCGCAGAATATGTTAGGCAGGACCTCCTGTTCAATATTTGTTGGGAGTGTGCTAGACTTAGACCAAGCTAGAAGCTCCTTTGTGACGTTAAATAGTCGTTTTTAATCATATTTGATCACTTTAACGGAATAAAACTTCGATATGGCTTCATTACACAAATGATTCACCAGTTTACATTGATTTAGGTATACTTTTTTATCCTTTTCGAGGCCGGATTTGGGATACCGCCTTTCAAGTCGGCGTTTGATGACTTTGCAGGCCTTGAAGGTAAATTGGACAATCAAATTACGACTGTACAGAAAGCATCTTTACTTACTCCCAGTCTCATTAGCACGAGCTTCTTAAACAAAAAAGAACACAATTAATTCAGTTAAGGTGATTAGATCTAACTATTTATTGCAATTAAATTTAGGGCACTACTTGACGGTAATTGTTGCTTAAAAAGCTTAGAAGCTATCACTAATCTTACTACTTGTTCGGCCACGATGTTTCAGATAAAAATCTTTCACAGTATATAATGAAAGCATCAATTTGTTTTAAAATCAAAACATTATAAATGTTAAAATAATGTAATTTATGCTTTTAATACGCGAACTCAGTTCATACATTCATCTGAAATTGTTATATCTGAGTGAAATAGTGAAATAGGATTCAGGAACAAAATCGAGCAGATCAAAGCAGTCAGTTTTGTTGAATCTTCTCTCAAGATCCCTACCAGGCAAACAGCTTCTTGCGAGTCCTTCTTTTGTGATTGTTCTACCAAAAAGATAAGATAGCTTTTTTGACTGGCTTGTGTCTTAAGTAAGTCGCTTATTTCTTTGATGAGTGATTTGTTATTTCAACGAATGGTTTATGCATTTCATAGTTGTAAATGTCTTTGATGAGTGTTTTGTTCTTTGATTAGTGATTCATGTCTTTGGTGAGTGGTTTATGTCTTTATGAACGGTTTATGCATTTGATGAGTGAAATATGTTTTGCTGAGTAGTATACGTCTTTGATGAATGCATTACGTTCCTGGCAACCCTTTGATGAATGGTTTATGAATGGTTTATGCATTTGATGAATAGTTTATGTCTATGATATGTTGTTTTTCTCTTTTTGTGAGTGGTTTATGCCATCGATAAGTGATTAATGTGTTTTAAAATACTTTATGCTTCTGAAGAGTGATTGTGATTGTGTTTTTGATTAGTGCTTTATATCCTTGATGAGGGGTTTCTGTCTTTGATGAGTTGCTTAAAACAACACATCAAGGCAAAAGAAGCAATTATTGTATTAAATATGAGTGCTATATGTTTATTCATCTCTAAAATGTTACCTAGGTTAAAGAACTTTCAGCGTGTACTTCATACTTAGGCAAAAGCTATATTCATCGTCGTATATTTCGGTGTCCATTTTGTCAACGTTGCCAGCTTAAAAAGAAAGAGAACAGCATCCAGTTGCAGTAAAGCATTCCTAAGTGTTGAATCTTGTGTTACTTCATAAAACATTAGTTGAAGATTTTTGCAGCTTCACTCTACATTGCCTCTTTCTATAACACAATCTTGAATCTTCTACCACACAATCTTTATCCCTTTACCTTACATACTTCACCCCTGTTCTTCAAAATCACCATCCCTCTACCTAATTATGTTTATCCTCCTTCTTAACATTCTTCAGAGTGGAAAATTAAGACGCTACAACCTATAATTTTAACCCCTTATTCATTATGAGGTTCCCACTTTCTCGTAATCTTTATCGTGGGATTTTGTTTCGGGAGAACTCACGTTCGTTTATAGTCTAAGACTTAACCGTTTTTCTCTCCTTAACAATCTTTCAATAAGAATATTGTGGCGGTAGAGCTTTCCTTGTCAAGCACTTCATCTGCATACTCATCCACTTAATATTTACCTTTCTTCCTAACAATCCTCATCCATCGGCATTTCATTTTTTATCTTGATCATCTGTCTAATAACCTGTATCACTTTTAGCAATAATCTTCATCTCTTACCTCACAATCTTTATCTTGGTGTTCGGTAACGGTATCAGTTCTACTGCCATATGCCGTAGATGAGAAGCAGTCGTAGCACTTTAGGTTAGCATCTGCAACTAAATATGATGAAATATAGCACATTTATAAACCCAATGTAAGAAAAATATTTAATTGTTTTTCAGTTTCTTTGGCTTTTGCAATCTGTTACACTTTGAGGATTTGCCAATCCCTAGTTAACTGAAATCATGCGGAAAAATTTAACCTTTTAAAAATTTTATTTGGGGGGCGGGGCTGTGTAGTTAGTTACCACGTGATGTAATATTGAATTTGATTGATATAGACTTGTAGAAACGTGGAATTGGTAGTCCCATGAGCTATAGTAAGCACGAATCCAAGCGTTATTCTTATTTAAAGCTTGCGTTAACTGATGCAGACAAAACAAAAGAATAAATATCATTCTGCTGGACATATATTCAGACTACACACGGCATTTGAAATACTGGAAGCTTTAAATAATAACTGCAGCAAACCTGTGATGTGGATAAATACTTCATGTCAACAGCTTGAATTGTCCTCTTTATTTTCTACTCTTTGTACTTCACAGAAATTTACAAGAAAATGTTTCAGCTGGAATCTTTCTTGCTCTTAAATTGTCTGAAAGAATAATTTCTCCTAGAAGTCTTTTGTTATATTCCAACCTGGCTTTTTCAAAATTGGCCTGACCGATTTCACCAGAAATGGTTAGGCAGGATGGTAGACTAAAGCACTTAGCATAATTAAGTTTTTGTGACCGTGGATCAATGATTAATGTTTCTGTGCAAATTTCTATTTTTCTCGTGTGGACTTGATATCTAAGTTTTCTTTTCAATCATTATTGGAAGGATGGTTGGTGAGTAAAGTTTCTTGATTGATTAGGTTTTGGTGATCTCCGGCCAAATATTCAGATGACTGAAACTTTAACAATTTTCTCTTGTGCTTCACGCTTTTGTGGACATAATGTGACCAGTTCATCTAGACGTTTTTTCAAACATAATTCGTGTATAATCTGACTGGCACATGTTCTCGATCTGTTTAAGTTTTGGTGACATTGGGTTAACGGTCTAGGTCGCTATGAGACTTTGATTTTTTCTGTTAACACAAAATTTAAAGATCGGCTGAACGGATTTCGTCCAAAATTTATTTGTAGCTTGGTTAACAAAGGCGCTTGACCTGATTAGATTTTAGTGACCATGGTACAAACGAAAGTGTTGTTCTATTATACATTGGATAGGCCTAGTCGCATAGTTCTAAGAGTGTCAGACTTGCAGTAGAGAATCCAAGTTTTCGACACTCGCCAGGACCGCCATTTTGGCTGAGGGAATACTTTTGATATTTTTGGGTGGTTTGCAGAGTGGTTTTTGCATTGTTGTCTACATTTTTGTGATACATTGCAGCTCCACGGTGCACTCCAGCGATAAAGCAATCGCATGCAGTTATTATCTATAAGTGTATAGATATAATAATAGATATTTCTAATAACAGGATCGAGTAGCATTTTCTTCTCGACAAGTAGCATACACCAGCCATAAACCAGCATACATAACTATTATACATAACATCATAACTATTAAATCTAAAATTTTGATGAAAAATATTTTTCAAATTTCTTTTATTTTTATAAAATTATTTCAGAAGTTGTTTTCGTGTATGCTAAACGTTCCAAGATTTATAACGTTTTTGTCCAAAATTGAACACAAAAAAGTGAAACGGCATAAATAAAAATGTGATACTGTGTTAGGCCCACCGACGACGGAAAGGAGTCAATACGATACTTAATAGCTTTAAACATAATAAGATTTTTAAAAGACTTAAACACCCGAAATTTAAGCGAATTTAATAGTTAATGCAAAATCAATTTTATAACAGCAGCTTGAAATATTATCTTCTTCTCTTTCATCTTTAGCTGAGCGAAAATAAACCGATACAAACCCTTTTTAACGATGTTTTTCGACACAAAATACTTTTTATTCATACTGTTTTTGATACAGAACACTGTTTTATCCATACTGTTTTGATACACAGAAACACTTGCCTGTAACAGCAGTCAATTCTATCACAAAGGTCACTGCTAGGGTAAAACCTATCCATTCTATGTGTCGCTTTAGCACCTATATAAACATAAGAAATAACTTTTTGTCTGCAATAAAGCACATAGAACGTTATATATGAAATTGTTTATTGTGGTGTTGTTATGAGCAATTCTCAAATTTGTAAACCCATAGCGCACCTATTTGAAGGTCAGTTCATACATGTTTATTTATGCAGCATGTATCTTTATTTATAAAAACCAAACTTTCTACATGACTATGTTGTGAGGCAACCGTAAAGCGCGTCAACCTTGAAGCAAATGTCTGTGTATAGAAGTTTCATGTAGTGGAACGTCCAGTTCAACATGCCTTTATGCCAACAGGAAATAACAAATACCTGTTTAACAGAAAAATATTGTGATACTTTTGGAGTGCACAAACACATAAAATTATAGCCGCTTTATCAGCACATAGTTATGCCAAAAGCTGTGGAAAAGGGTTTTGGGTTCTATGACTGTGCGTATATGTGTGCATAATCAAATAATCAGTATGTATCTTTAAATCACCTTCCTCATGTGTCTCTATCGGATTGCAATCAAAGATGTCTTATGACCGTCACCTTTTTGTGTTTGTTTCTTATGCATGTACCTTTACTTCATGATAATGTTTATTTTCATAAACATAAAACAGTAAAACAAGCTAAAATTGACTATATTAAAGCATGGGATCGGGCAAGGAAAACATGAATTACGCGTATTGTAAATAAAAGCGTCAAATTACACGTACTGTAAATGAACGCGTCAAATTACACGTACTGTTAACGAAAGCATCAAGTTACAGGCATTGTAAATTAATTCGTGAAACTACATATGCTGGCAATGGAGACATCCAATTAAACGTACTAACAATGAAAGTGTCGAATCACACGTACTGTTAATGAAAGCATCAAATATCCGTGCTGTAAATAAAAGCAACAATTTACACGTGCTGTCAATGGAAGCATCAAATTACACGTAATAGCAAGGAAAGCATCATGAAAGCTTGATCTTTTGCATAGTGACAATAAAAGCATCAAATTACACGTTCAGACGTGAAAGCATAAAATTACAATCACGATAGTGACAATGAAAGCGTCAAATTAAGCGCACTGACAATGAAAACATCAAATTATGCGTACTGTAAATGAAAGCCAGCACTGAAAGCCTTAAATTACACTTACTGATAATGCAATGAAGGCACCCAATTCCACTTTTTCCACGGACAGCATTAGATCACAGGTACAGGAAATGTGGGTATCTAATCATACATATAGGCTGTGATGATATCAAATCATTGGTATTGGTTAAGAGAGCATAAAGCATCAAGTGCTGGCAATGAGGGTATCAAATCATATATATTGGCAATGAGAGCATCAAATCACACGTACTGCTAATGATGTCATCAAATCACATCTATCGCCAATGACGCCATCAAATCAAATGTACTGTCAATGAGCAGGGTATCGCGGCGAATTCTGTATCGCGATACATATCCAGGTATTTTAAATGTTTATTTAGGACAAATACAATTGCTGGTGGCTTTATTGCTAGACATTCTAACACTTACGAAGTGTACTGATGTAAGGGCGTTGTTACAGAATACGAAAAGTATTAATAACTTGTTAATTATGATTTCGATTGTCATCAATGATAACTATCCCATGGCAGATACAATAAGAAAAGGATAAACTGCAAATAAGCTAAACTGCAAAAACAACTAGAACGTCTGTTTGGTTGAACGCCTGAATAAATTTAAACGTCTTTTTGGTATATTTTAACATGAAGTATCAAGAGTTAGAGTCCTGTATTTAAAACTCAAACACAACACGTCTACTCTAAAGTCAAATAAAAATGTCACTTTTTTCAAAGATATTAGCCTGTCACACAACCGAAATCTTTCTTAAGCTATGGAATCACCTGCCGTTGAATAAAAAAAACAGTAGCGAAAAAATGTGAAACTAAAGTTACGAACAATATTTTTGCAGATACCACGCACAAGTGATTCACTGAATAATTATTGTATATGTTGATTTAATCATAGAGTGAAAAATATAGCAAAATATCGATATTTCAAAATCGTGAAAAAATAGTATGGCGATTTATCGCAGTATCAATAAAAATCGCCACCCCTATCAATGAGGACATTAAATCACACGTAAAGGCAATGGCAGCATCACACGTACAAGCAATGATAACATCAAATGCGTATCGGTAATGACGACATCAGATCAAATGTTCTATCAATGAGGGCATCAAATCATGCGCAATGACAATAACGGCATCAAATCACATTAAAAAGCAATTTGGAATGTAATCACACATATCTGAAATGGCGGAATAAAGTCAAACGTACTGGCAATGAGAGTATGAAATGCCAATGACAGCATCAAATTAAATGAAATGACAATGAGGGTTTCAAATCACACGTAGTGGCAATGACGTTATCATATCTTATGCACAGACAATGGAGTAGTCAAATTACACTTACCGGCAATGACGTCATTAAATTGCAAGCATATTTAATGAAGGCATCGAACCACACGTACGGGCAATGACGTCATTAAATCAACTGTACTTGCAACTTTATCATCAAATCAAGCGCACAGGCAATGGCAGGACCAAATCACACGTACGGGAAATGAGGGCATCAAATCAAGTACAGGCAATGAAAGCATAAAATCATCGTTCAGTCAATGACATCCTCAGCCCCACGTGCAGGCAATGACGGCATCAAATCACATGTACAAGCACTGACGACATCAAATCACACGCACAGGGAATGGCAGTATCAAATCAAATATACTGGAAATGATGGAATCATTCACGCGCATAGGCAATTAAGGCATAGGAACATTGCACGTACTGGTAATGATATCATCAAATTACACGTAAAGGCAATCAAGGCATCGAATCACACATAAACACAATGACATCCTCAAGCAATATGTACTAGTACTTGCAATGACAGTATCAAATCACAGGAAAGGGCAATGAAGGCATAAAATCACATGTAAAGGCAATGAGGACACCAAATCACACGTACAGGAAATGATGACATCAAATTAAATGTACTTTCAATTGCATCAAATCACATTATTTTTAATTTGAACATAACTCATACTTGCTGGCATCGACGGTGTCAAATCACACGTACTGGAAATGAAGAAAAAGGCAAAAATAAAACCTACAGACAGTGACAGTGTCAAATCACACGTAGCAATGCCGGCATCAAATCAAACGTACTTGCAATGAGGAATTAGACCACATTTTGCTACTTGCAATGAAGTCATGAAAAGTAAATGAAAGAATAAAATTAGGCAATGAGTATATGACAGGCTCTGGAAGAATGAATGAAAAAACGGATGAACGCCTTATCGTGAAAGAGAACGTTTAAGTACGACGGCTTTTGTGTTACCAGAAAGCATGAATAACAATAGGAGAAGTCCTCATTGGCTGCTTTGTCTATCAGAATTTCACAGCGCCATCTGTTGCTAAAATGCTTCTAACAGTGCTTTCTTCATTCGTTGTTCTACCTCTACTTTATGTGTTCTTATTGTTCTCAATAGGTGAGGATCTAACATACATTACCAACACAATAAGGGCACTGATTAAACATTAATTTGCTGCAAGTTATACATCTTCATGCTTTAAGCACATGCAGCATCATATGGCGGTGTGCGACAAGGATGTCTAGTATCGATGCACTGCATAAAATAAAAATTAAAGGATAATTAAAACGGACACTAAAATATTTTATGTCATTAGGTGCATTTAGTACCAAAATCAAATTAAACATAATTGAACTTTTTAAATAAAAAAATAATTGAAGCACAGTGACATCCCACAATACCAGTATCAAATCCCAACATAACCACAGCAATACATTATGTAAGGGAGAATGTTAAGACTGTTTGCTGTGTTGAAGAGCTTATTAGAACAGGTAATTAACGTAATGTTTGTTGCGCAGTAAAGGTGCATAATCTCGCGCATGCATATTCTCTCGCAAACTCGTGTGGCCACATTCAATAAACGCGGGTTCTAATCCACGTTATTTTATAAGCTCCCTTACATCGCGAAGTTCAAGCACGAAAGGAGTTTCGATGACTTGTTTTATTTTTAACGCTGATACGATAACCAATCAAACAAAAGGGCGGATGCTTTTTCAAACATATGTCAGACATTACCACGTGTATTCCTAACCCTTTATTTCAAGCAACATAATCACAGACCTTTTTTATAACGTTTAAAGCAACACTAATTATCGCCCATTCAGGTCGGCAGTTTTAATACATAACTCAACCGAATACACGCATTTTTATAAAATTCTAATAATGATAAGGTAGATAGTGCATAGTATGAAGATGGAGGCAATTGTGAAGTGCAGGCCAGTGTCTTCACTTTTCATGTAAATGGTAACACAGTACATGATAGCCTCAAAATACTTAATATATTAGTGACGTTCTAGATCAAGAAAACACACTTGCTGTATCCCAATGTACTGAAAATCAAACCGCCTTTATTTGATGACAGTATCTGTCATCAAACGGTTACCAAACTGGTGGTTTCTGGTAACCGTCTCTATCAATTTTAACTTTAAGTAGAATTTTTATAGATTATCAAAGCTATCACATAAACAGATTTGTTTGTGATCAAATGTTTTTTCTTCATTAATACCAACATGCACACTTGCTTCAGTTTTGACTTCACCAACCACTTTATAAAGTATATTACAAAATAATATTGCAGCGGTATATTATTTCTAAATACCATTTTTCATTTCCAACTTTCAAGATACATAAAATTTTTTAAACAATTTTAAAAAATAAAAAAATTAAATGCTTCTGGAAACCTGCAATGCGAAATAAATGACGCACGTTTATTGGAATGCTAAAATTTTTCTTTAATTGAAACCAATCGATTTCAAAAATTGAACCTCGAAACCTCCTTCACTTAGAAAAACACAGAACAAAATAAAAGTACCTTTCAAAGAACTTATAAAGCTATTCAAGTAAGTGTTTAATTCAAACAAAACCAGGCATTTAAATAACTAATAAATCGCATTATTTGCGTTTAATAAAGTTAAAAACTTCTACAAAATGACAAAAAGTCCAGTTTCGATCATTAACATTCAACATATTCAAGATAAATCTACTATGTTTTGCAACAGTGGATAAAAATGCAGTTTGAGTAAAGGCATTATACATTATTTATTTGTTTGTTATGCTACATGTTAGCATTGCGGATTCAAGCATATATAGGTTATGCTATTTACACTAAGCCATCTGTTCTAAATACATGTAAGACTATGCATTTATTTTTATACAGTTATTCAATATTTTTTCTTTTATTCAAGTTGTAAGAAGTCGCAAAAATTAATGCCAGAAGATATTTTACACATTCGACTCAATGCTAAACGTGGTTTCGGTCTTATTTTGTATCAATACCTGTTACCGTCAAAACATACC
The DNA here is from genome assembly GCA_949752745.1 of Protula sp. h YS-2021. Taxonomy (NCBI): domain Eukaryota; kingdom Metazoa; phylum Annelida; class Polychaeta; order Sabellida; family Serpulidae; genus Protula; species Protula sp. h YS-2021. Next base: position 19,706,917 of record OX457034.1, on the reverse strand, counting down.
ATCTCTGAACAATTACTTACCGCACAAGCAAATACCCATATTACTAGCACGCCATACATGCAAATTCCTGGTTAAATCTGCATGCAGGATTCGGCTTACATGCCGTGGTCCGGTGTTCTGGTATGTATGAACTAGAAATAGTGTCCGTGGGAACACGTTTCCACCGACCAAACTTATCAGGGACAAATTTTGTATTAAAAGACAGACATGTTGTGGCAAAAAATAAAATAAACAAAGGCACGTGTAATGTAAACAAAAGCACGTGGCACCAAAAAAATGGTTACAGTTTATGCCACAACAAAGCACAAACATAAATCGGAACTCAACACGGACATGACAGACAAATATGGTTAAAAGCATAACTGCAAACAGAAAGCGCATTCTGATTTAAAAACAGAATTAATAACAGTTCCGGTTTCTGCCACAACGAAGCACAGACATAAACCAGAACTAAAATGGACGCGACAGACAAGCATGGTTAAAATCATAACTACAAACAGACAGCGCAAAAATTTGTTCTGCTGTTCTACTGTCCATTCCACTTTTTTAAAGAAAGAGTAATTAAATCTCGTTTCTGTATATACTTGATTTGGTAAATAAAGCTGATTAAAGGTGTTCTTGTGTTGTTAACCTTTTTGTGTTAATATTGCTTTGTATTATTAACTCAGAAAAAGAAATATCGATAATAAGTTATAACATTTATTTACAATCAATATACATATCACTTGCATTTATACTTCACAGTTAAATGTAAAACAACTTTTTATTTGAAACGTCAATTATTTATTTTCAAGTGACTATTCTTCTTAGCTACCTTGAGTGTATGGTATTCAAGTAATTTTCCTTCTTAACCATCTGAGTATATTGTTTTCGAGCGCCTTTCCTTCTTAACTACCTTGAGTGTACTATTATAAATCAGTGTCGATCAGACACAAAACTTCTGCAGGTAGTAGGAGAAAAAAACATCCACACTCAATTTCATTTTAAACTACAGGGTTACGCAGACAAGTTGCATTTCTCCAAAAAGCTTTACAGATGACTGTGCAGGCAATTATAAATTCCCATTATGCAAAATATACTCCATCAAGTGACCACTCATCCGGTTGGCATAAAGATCGCACTACTCACCGTGAACATAAGATCGCACTGTCCAGAGCATACATTACTAACTAGAAATTGCAACTGCTTGCAAATAAACACATGCCGAAGTCAAAAATTAAAATAGAAAAGTAACTTGTCCGTATTACACATTGGATTAAAAGGAAGGCCACATTACAGGCATATTCAACTTGAAAAGACACACGTGGCAAATACACAGCCTCAGGCCACCACCTGTTCAGGTGCGCAATGCGATTTTTTTACATTTGTCCCACCCCACTGAGTTTCCTGGTTTCCCTACTCAAAATATGCCTAAGTGTTGAAGTCTAAGTCTTGAAGACTACAGACACAACTGTTACGCTCTGAAAAAATACATTCCATATACTAATTTTCATTATAAGCCACAGTGTTACACAGACAAGTTGCAATTCTCTTCTTAACTATCTGAGTGTATTGTTTTCGAGCGCCTTTCCTTCTTAACTACCTTGAGTGTACTATTATAAATCAGTGTCGATCAGACACAAACCTTCTGCAGGTAGTAGGAGAAAAAAACATCCACACTCAATTTCATTTTAAACTACAGGGTTACGCAGACAAGCTTCATTTCTCCAAAAAGCTTTTCAGATGACGGTGCAAGCAGTTATAAATTTACACCATGCAAGACATGCTCTATCAAGTGACCACTCATCAGGTTGGTATATAGATCGTACTACGTAGTGACCACTCACCGTGGACATAAAGATCGCACTGTCCAGAGCACACATTGCTAACAATAAATTGCAACTGCTTGCAAGCAAACACATGCCGAAGTCACAAAAATTAAAATAGAAAAGTAACTGGTCCGTATTACACATTGGATTAAAAGGAAGACCACATTGCAGGAATATTCAACGCTGAGCAATCATTAAGCATTGTGACATCTTCAAAATAAAGGCGACTGTTGCGAAGTACACAATTTTTCAACTTGAAAAGACACACGCGGCAAATACACAGCCTCAGGCCACCACTTGTTCAGGTTCGATTATTCTGGCTCCCCTACCCAAAATATGCAAATGTGTTGATGCCTAAGTCTTGAAAACTACAGACACAACTGTTATGCTATGAAAAATACATCCCATACTAATTTTCATTATAAACCACAGTGTTACACAGACAAGTTGCAATTCTTATAAAAAGCTAAATTTTTAGATGACGGTGCAAGTAGTTATAAATTCCCACTATGCAAAGCATGCTCCATCAAGTGACCACTCATCCGGTTAGCATAAAGATGGCACTACATAGTGACCACTCACCATGAACATAAAGATCGCACCGTCCAGAGCACACATTGCTAACAAGAAATTGCAACTGCTTAAAAGCAAACACATGCCAAAGTAAAAAAGTTAAAATGAAAAAGCAATTTGTCCGTGTTACACATTGCATTAAAACCCAAAACCAGACAGATATCTTAAAATACTTTGTTGCATTGGAGCCATGCCTCATTCATGAACTTTTTTCTGAATTTTCTTTACGTCAAAACTATGGAGAGTTCCAAGCTGTCTTCTGCTTTCATTCAGCCTTGACGCTATCTAAGAGCAATCAATTTGGTGTCACGTCGTTTTGCAAATAGTCACTGAAGATCTCTTGAAATTCCGCATTCTGTTCTGCTGAGAAGTACGATCTTCTCTTGGACGGGCGCATTTTCTTATGTTCTGCCAAAAAACACTTTATTGTTCCTTTCTTGCGTTTCTTTATCATTTTTTATTGAAAAGTAATAAAGATGAATGATTTACTTAATGTTTCTATTATGTGTTACAGTTATTTTTCTGTCGACTTTTTTATGTAATACAAGTCAGCCTGGTAATAAATGGACAGTCATTTAATAATGTGCATTTAAACGAAATCAATAAACGGACAATATCACTACCTGTGCAGGTTTCCTTTTCGACTTCCTGACGTTCGAATATATCTGGGGCAAACCAGTCATTTTCATCGTCTTGAACAGGAGTTTCTGGTCTGTGACGTGGATTCGGTTGTAGAGCATCGTCTTCTTCATTGATACCAAAGTCTTCCCCTCTTCGTCTGATCTCCTCTTCTTCATTGACTCTTACTATTTCTACTGTTTGATTGTGAAAATGTCTAGTTGTGAATGAATGAGTGTTTAATTGTTTGGTAACAGGAGTGTTCAGCTGCTAGAATGTAGGCTTTCCCATGCGTGTGTGCTACAATGCTAGGTTGGCACTTAGAATGTCTTGTTATTAGAATGATTGCTTGTTATTTTGAATGTTCGGATGCTAAAATGGTTGTCAAATTGCCTGATTGCTGTAATGTTGGTTGTTTAGCCTGCGTGATTGTTAAAGTGCCTTGTTGCTGGAATGATTGAGTTTTAGAATGACCTGTGTTTAGAATATTCCATTATTTAAAACAATTACGTTTTCTATCATTCCTACCTTTTATAAAGGTTAGTTGGTGCATATTGAATAACCTTAACTTCATTCCATGCTACAAAATGATCAAAACCAAGAATCTTCGGTGTCTACTGATAATAGAAGTACAGTGAAATGAATGATGGTATGTATGAGTATAAAAAGTGGTTAGATATCAGTGAAAGTATCAAACCCTTTGACCAAAAATACCGGCGTAAAATACCAGCGCAGCTTGTTAATTTACCGCTAAAAATTACATGAACGAACGATAAACCTAAAACGATTTATAAGACCTGGAAAACAGTCGAAAGAGATTATCATATTATTAACAATGTAGTCCTCCTCTCTTTCTTCTTGTATATCGGTGCTCGCGTTCCGTCATGTTATCGGGTAGCAGTAATAAAAAAAGACAATGTGAAGTATAACTATGATTTAACAGCAGCCAGCATTATGCTTCTTTCATTCTGTCACCAAAAAGAGTTCCACAGCAGAGCACATGCGTACAAAAGTATTCAATTGCTAATCTTTTGATGAAATAATTATATGCTGTTTTTTAATTAAAAATATGCTGCTCTGTTTTAAAAATTCGACTCAATGATGTAAAATAGGCTATACAGTAACTGTAGCAACATAACAGAGAACATTATTACTTGTCTGTTAGAATTTCTATTTTGTCTTTGTCAGACAAAAGTCCCAGTATATCTATACCATATTATGTAAACGCACATGTCACAACTTGAAAGCCAGCAAGTCTTCAGGATTGTTATCGTACACGTGTCCATCCCTTGTTTTGCTCGCAGAAATCTACACAGGATTGTGATACTTATCATAGCACGCACTTGTAATTACAAGGGCGTTATAATCACCTGTTACAACAAATCGTGTTGTCGATGCTAAAGTCACGGTTTTTGTGTAACAAAGATCACAACTTGACTGTTAAAAACATACCGCTTTGATGGGTATCAGGTTTGAAGTTTAACATTTGAGATGTGCCTTAATATCTTCACATTGTTCAAAATTCTTTTCTTTTTCAACAACTGCGTGGGAAAATTTTCCTAGTGGGTTTCTGTCGCTGCTCTACTTCGTTTACTATATCCTCACAAGCCTAAGCGACGGTGAAAACCATTCTCTATGTCAAACGGATCACTATTCTCCTGAAAAAAACATCTCAGGCAAGTAATGAAGTAGCAGCATTTATCAATTTACGAATGATCGGTCTATGCTCTATATTGTTATTATCGCATTTATGTCATTTATTCCAATTAATATATCTATGTTCTATGTGTTTATTGCTATGTCTATGTCATATATTTATGTCCTATATCTTAACTAAACCAAAAGGGTTATTCTCCCCTTTAAACAAAATAACAACGATCCGTACATGTTCACTTCGCGCTATGAAAATATATTTCCGTATAAATTGTATCAACATAAATTTCAAAAGAGCTGCATTAACGTTAACCTTGAGGTTATTAAATATATCATACAACGACCTGATTTCTCTACCAATTTGTTTCATCAGCAGCGCACACAGCACATTTAAATTTGATCACACTTGTCTTGAAAATATTCGAGATTCCTAACTATGTGGTTGATAGATTAATATACATCATATCCTAACACAGAATAAAGTGTATAGAAAGGGAACGCCTCGAATACTGCTCGAATATGTAATTATAATATATAAGTTTTAGCGTAACTGTGATATCAGCAATTTGCGCTAAAATTTTGATGGTTCCTCGATAGATTTATAATGAATAAGAAATATCAGTTGAATAGCTTTAGATAGATAAGAAACTCACTCATTATTTATAACAAATTTACGACAAATCGCATTTGTAAATTTGTTAGAATGGATTACCTATAGATATCAGCACCCCTTTAAGTACTTGAAGTGATATCTTAAATGCCCGCACAGGAACACTTGTATGACCATATAAGATTCGTTCATGACTCCATATATTCTCTTACATCGCCACACATGATTTGTGACACTTGTATGACCACATAAGATTCGTTCGTGACTCCATATGTTCTCTTACATCGCCACACATGATTTGTGACATAAACTCACATAATACCTATATGATCCCTTTCATGACCACGTACGATCTCGTATATGACTACATGCGATCTCTCACATGACTGCTTATATTCTCTTACACTGCACATGAACTCTTACATTACCCATCAAGATTTCCCAATTGACCGCACATAATCTCTTACTCTCATCTCTCAGTCTATCCGATTACAACCTTTAGTCTATCTTTACGATTTTAAGACAATTATCAAATAAACAAATGTTGTCTTGTGAAGGGGAATTTATGGATGGAAATGTTGCAAAGCTTTAAAATATTTTAAACTAAATAAATGTCATTGAAAGGATGGAGTGCCAGCAGAGTTTTTAAAGAATTTTGGGATATCATCTTCCCTAAACCAGTCGAATGTTTTAATTTTTCTAGATAAATGGGCTTTCTCTCGTCTTCGAAACGCGGCGGAATACTGACTTTGATCAAAAAAGGGCAAAGATCATACAAAAATAAAAACTGGAAACCAGTAAGCCTGCTGAATACTGTTTATAAAAATTTTGCGAAAAGTCTGGCGAAAAGGCTACAAAAAATGGTATCGACTATAATACATCCCATCAGTCCGGTTTTGTTACGGGAAGCTATACTGATGAAAGCATTCATTTCGTTGACGACGTCATAGATCATTGCGGCCGTGTAGGAGAACCAGGAGTACTAGTTCAGCTAGATTTTGAAAAGGCGTTCGACTCCATTGAGTTGCCTTTCATGTTCTTAGCCCTCAGTAAGTGTAACTTGGGTCCTGGCTTTATCTTCTTAGCCAAATGCTGTTACGTGAATATATATAGCTGTGTTATTAATAATGGATTCTCAATGCAATGGTTTGAGCTAAGCTGCGGAGTAAGAAAGGGTTGCAAGCTTTTGTGTTTATTATTTATAACTTGTGTTGAAGTGACCGGTGATCCGTAACAATGCCGATATTGAAGGTTTTCAGATTGGTACTAATGACAACAAACTTAAACCGCTTGCTGACGATTGCACGTGTTTTTTTAAATATCATTTCTATCCATGCATCAGTTGAAACTTTACGAGGGCGTTCTGAAATGTCAGGTTTAAAATTGAACACCGAGAAGTCTGTTTTGTTCTTTTTAAGACTTTGGAGAGAAAGTATAAAAATGTTCTGAACATGTGTGTCGAAAGGGCCTCATTTAATATGTTAGAAGTACAAATCGTAAGAAATAACCAAGAAAGGCAACGTATTAACTTTGGGACAAGACTAGAAAAAATGACTAAACTATTAAATGGAATAGCTGTCATAAGCAATAAGATAAAAAGCAAAAAGGTATACACCATCTAAAGGACAGAGAAATTTTGATGTATAATAATTAAAGTTCTCTGCACAGTTTGGCACAATGCCATCCAAAACAACAACTTCTGAATGATGGTATAGTCGATTACAGGCACCTTCACTGTCTGCGTATACAATAAAGCCTACAGGGAGTTCTGGAGTAAGAAGTCAGCTAATTAATTCCCACAGTATCTTAAACTGTATTAAAAATACATTAGTTTAAAAAAATATAAATTCATAAGAAAGCTTTAAGGTTTAAGACTCTGCAAATATAATCTTATTATATCCAAACCGCTGATGTAATTATGATGACAATTCAAAAACTTTTGCCAAGTATGTTGAAAAAGCATTATTTGTATGGTAAATATTCAATTCTGTTTACCCGGTGAGCAACAATAGAAGATCTGAATGTAATCAGCAATGTACCTTGTATCACACGTCGGAATGACTGTTCCAACATAGTAAAATCTGCACTCGCGCTCGCCGTCACACAGCGCTTTCATTGCAATCCAGTCCTTTGCAGAATTATCTACTACGAGCTCGAAATAGTCATCATACGGATGCGGTGATCAACAATCATACGGGCAGCTAAATTGATAATTCCTAGACGCTTGAACATATACAGTCTCAGTGATAGTTTGGTTATAAGGGCAAGATAGATATATAAAGCTCTCCTCACATACCAAGGCCGTGAATGTTCCTGAAACATTAGTTCCGATGATCATTGTTAAGCTTAAGGGCACTGTCATAGGCAACAGAAGTGACAAAAGTCATTGCTTCACTTAAGACATTTAAGTAAAGATTTAAAATGATTATCATTTCTCTAAAATATTAATCTGTACATTTAACATTCGTGAGTTCACAAATTATTGAGATGATGTTGCTAATTTTAAAAGATCAATATGGGTCCATAATTTGAACTGATAAATTATTTTCTAAACGTTTATAATTTAAAGTATTTTGCTTTGATACACTGATACAATATCATTCCGTACGGCTGTAATTTACGGACTTTACTATGTTTCCCCACGTTCTTGTTCATCTTCCGCTTTATGCTGCAATTGTTTTAGTACTCATTTTTTGTTGTTTAAGTGCTATTTTATGTTTCGGCTAGTTAAGTGCTATTTGTGTCACGATTGCTTTGTACAATTTGATGTCTGGTAGTTTTTGTGTCATTTTATGCTGCGGTTCTTATTTACTAACTGAACGATGTTCCAGGTCTTCGCCGTTTTGCAGCGCCATTTTCTTTTCATCATCATTCATCATCATCATCATCATCATTATTGGCACAGGCGGTAGTTACTCCCACTATGTAGCCCGCTCACCTCCAGCCTTTCCTATCAGCTGCCCGCAATTCAGCTGTTGCGATGGGTATGCCTGTATCTTACCTTACTTGGTTTATCCAACGTTTGGCTGGTCTTCCGCGAGATCTTGAATTAGGGAAGTCTTGTCGGTACACTCTTGAGACATAGTTCTCTGGGGGACGTCTAGTTACGTGACCGAACCATCGCAATCGCCTTTTCTTGATGTCTTCCGTTATGGTTGGTCCGAAATTAAATCTCTCTCTGTCGGATGGTTTCATTTGATAATTAGTCCTTTAAGATGACAGCGAGGATTGCATCTCATTTCAAATACTTCTAATTTTCTTGTATCTGCAACTTTTAGTGTCCATGTTTCGGAGGCATATACCTCCGAAAAATGAGGGCTTTGTGTAGTCTTATTTTCAGCGCGCGGCAGATCTTGTGCTCGTTCCATACAGATTGATTTAGGCGACCAAATGCTGAAGCTGCCAAGGCGATTCTTCTCTTAACATCAGCCGAACTGTCCGGTATCGAGCTGCCAAGGAAGTCAAATTCATTAACTGATTCAACTTGCACACCATCTATCATGATTGGGTCTTCACTTGGTGACAGTGTCTTGCATTTTTCACCGTTGATTTTCATCCCCCATTTTTTACATTCTTGTTCTAGTTCAGCTGTACAGAGTTGCTCGAATACTGCGAAGAGAATTGTGGTGTAATCAGCATATCTTATATCTATTCAAAGTTTGATCTAGAGATTTTATTTCCTTCATACCATATTCTAGAAATATATTAAAGAGTGTTGGGGATAGCAAACATCCTTGTCGAACACATATTTCAGCCTTAAACCAGTCTGTTAGTTGGCCATTCCGCTTCATTATACAAGGACTCAATTATATGCACAATTTTTGGATCAATGCCAATAGATTTCATAATCTTCCACAAAGCCTTCCTCCATATGGTGTCAAATGCCGCTTTGAAAGCCACGAAATTAAAATGAAACGGCACATTGTGATCTTTGGCTTTTTCAATAATCTGTCTCGTGATAAAAATAGCGTCTACAGTATCTCTTGTTGTCTAAATCCAAATTGGCTTTCCCTCTTGGCTTTCTCTGTTTGGTCTTTTATCCTTTCTCACAAGATGCGACAAAAAACCTTCCCTGGTATTGACAGCAAAGATAGAGCTCTGTAGTTCTCTGGGTTCAGTTTGTCGCCCTTTTTGTGTATTGGTCTTACTAACGCCCTTGACCGGTCTTGTGGGGTCTTCTCTTCCCTCTATATTAAGTTAAATATTTTTCAAGCATGTCGATCATAGGTTTCCCTGATGCTTTAAGCACTTCTGCTGTGATGGCATCTATTCCAGGTGCTTTACGATGTTTCATCTTTTTGATTGCTTGTTCTATTTCTCCTCTCGTAACTGGTCTTGGTTTATTGATTCTTGAATTGCTGTCTGAGCTGACTGATCGTGTGGGAAGGCAGTATACAGGCGATTCTGGAAGTGTTCTTTCCGGCAGCTTAGCACTTCCTCTTGTATGGTGTGTATAATGCCCGGCTTGCCTTTCGCTGCAGGCAATGGTTTATTGGGTTTTCCCTGTAGTTCTCGAACAGTTCTAAATAGTTTGTGTGTTTTATGCTGCCTGAAATCTTCCTCCATTTGCTCTATTTTAGATTCTAACTATCTGTTTTTAGCTTTTTCTACTGCTCTTTTCAACTCTCGATTGAGTTTGTTGTATTCTTCTTTCTTTGTATGACAGTTAGGCTTGGTAAGTAAATTGCTTCCTAGCCTCACGCCTTTGCTCACATTTTCTTTCTACTTCCGTCGGAAAACCATGTGCATTGCTTTTTATGGTGTGGCGTAGTGTAGTATAGACTAACACATTAGTGTAGTTTAGCATTACTAACTGTAGCTTGCCTGGGGGTTACTTTGCTTTTAGGTATATGCTTCAGCCGCTGGCTCGTCTTCAGATGAAAGCGTAGGCCGAGTGCGTAAGTCCTTCCCCCGCCAGTACATAGCTTCTCCGTAACCAAGACTCTTGCAGTGTCTCCTCGTGACGCACCACGGTAACTTCGTACCTCTCGGTCCCAGGCCAAACTTGCAAGGGATCCCGGAGTAGGGTGAGGCCCCAGAGGTCGGATACGCATGGCCCACTGGCATGTGGACACGCCCTGGTATCCGCCAACTCAACCCCTACTTATGGGCAAATATGAGAAGAGCACAGGTCCTTTATCCTTGGATGGCAACTGTTCTAGGAGAATGTGCACTCCGAATCTATAGCGAGACACCTGCTCGCTTTTCACAATAGTCTACAGTTTGGCTTCGGGCAGCTGTGGCTACGTTTGTGGAAACGGAAAGGGGCGCTGTTGCAGGTGCTTATTAGGATACAAGCAGCCAGCCATACCTTGGGAAGTCCTTTAGCAAATGCCCAAGTATTACATCTAAATAACCCACAATGCCAACACAATCTACTCAACGGCCGTCAGTCCCGGGCACTCGAAAGAGAGAGGGTGCTAAGAAGCTCCCGGTTAAAATCGCAGTTGCAACATGGAATGTGAGGACGCTGAACAACGAATGTTCTCTTGAAATACTCCTCAAGTAAATGGCCAAATTCAATATCGTCACATTGGCAGTGGCAGAAACACACTTGAATGAAGGTCATTGTGAGGCCTTCGTGAAGCAAAATTTTTCCATCATACAGTCATCAAGAAAGGACAAGACAAGAAGACAAGGAGTAGCCATAATTATGAAGAAAAACATTTCAGATAGCTTGATTTCATACGGTTGCATATCAGAACGACTCATGAGTGTAACACTGGATACAGTAACAGGTCCTATGATCGTCTTTCAAGTGTACGCTCCGGATACATCATATCCAGATGAAGAATACGAGGATTGCTTAGATCAGCTACAACAAAAAATCAATGGCCTTCCACAAAACGAAGCTTTAATAATTATCTGTGGTTTTAATGCACCACTTTATCTATACTGATGGTTCTAAACTTGATGACAAAGCTGCGGCATCAATTGTCACAGAGAACAATATTTTGAAAACCAGACTCCCAGATGGGTCATCATTTTTCACTGCCGAAGTCAGAGCTCTCCAGCTAGGCATGCAAATTGTCAAAATTAGTCGTTACAAAAATTTTTTGTCTTGCGTTGACTCCATGTCAGTACTAGAATCAATAGAAAACTTGAAAATATCAAATCCTGTGATTTTGGACCTAGTAGAGAAACATGACAAAGCTGTAAGGGCGGGAAAGGTAATACGGTTTTGTTGGGTTCCAAGCCACGTAGGAATCCCAGGCAACGAAGCAGCGGATAAAGCTGCTAAAGAGGCCCTAGATATTAAAAATTCTGAATTTCTTATCCCATCGTCAGATTACAAAGTGCATATTTCTAGATATGTAAAGGGCAAATGGCAACAGTATTGGAATGAACAGATCAACAATAAACTGTATCAAATTAATCCGGTTGTGGGACGCAAATTACCATCCCTAAACATTGTTCGGGATGACATGGTAATACATAGAGCCAGAATAGGGCATACATATACTACACATAAATATCAGCTCCGAGGCGAACTGCCACCCGAATGTCCGGGTTGCCAAGAGATATATACAGTAAGACATATTTTGATAAACTAAATAGACTTGCAAGACATTCGTTCCCGTTATTTTAGTATCAGTTCCATGACCGAGTTATTCGATAAAATAAAACCGTGTAAAATAATACAGGTTCTAAAAGAAACAAACCTGTATCAGTATTTTTAGTATTTATATTATTTGCTTTTATTGAATAGATATGCTTTAAGACTGTACACTGCTTTAATATCCAACTGATGAACCTGTGAAAAGAAAGCAACCTCTATCAGTATTTCTAGTCGCTGTTTTATTCTCTGATTTTAGAATATACACGGTTTTGACTTACCTCTATTTTAACTTTACCTCTATTTTAATATTGTCTTCTAGTCACTGATTATTGACATGTTTTGACACAATGTAACCCGCTAAGGGTCGGCCGTGTCGTTAAGCGAATCATATAACTAACTAACTAACTTTAATGCAAAAGTCGGAAATGATCAAGCAGACAATTGGCCAGACGTTGCTGTTAAATACGGATTAGGAACGTCAAACGACCAGGAGTTACAACTGCTTCAGTTTTGTGCCATCAATTCGTTAGTAGTAACCAACACCATGTTTCGACATTCAGAAAAAAGACAAGCCACCTGGATATCCCCAGATTACAAAACAAGGAGCCAAATAGACTACATCATAGCTCAGAAAAAGTGGAAAGGTCAGATGAAAAACAGCCGTGCAGATCGCTCTGAAAATGTGGGTTCGGATCACTTCTTGCTCATGGCAACATGCTGTATAAAACCGAAAACACCAAGAAAGGTAAGCCGCATACTGAAACGCTTCGATGTAGAAAAGTTAGAATCTCCGTTAGTTTCCCATGCTCTAGAAATAAAAATCGGCGGATGGTCTGAACCACTAATCGGTTTAGAAACAAACAGCATTAAGGAGATCTATGACAAGTTCAAACATGCAACAAATAAGGCAACAGAAGAAGTCGTTGGCTGTAAGAAGAGAAATATCCAATATATTTGTTTCCATTGCCATAAACTGGTCCTTTAAATCTGCCATCTCTTTCTTCAGCATTTTCAACTCTGCTTTCTTGTAAACACTGTAAAACAGAAATTTCCCACGAGCATACATAAATATCAATCATCACTAACTTATCAAACACCGTAAAACCTTTCAATCATCCCCAACCTACTGTGATGTCGATTTGAACGGAAAACCATCCTAGAAAGGTTCAGCGACAATACTTCCTTCCTACAAGACTGAAACCAAAACAAGAAGTCAAGATTATAAAGATCTTAAAAACCTCAAAATTATTACCTGTTCCTCTACAAAACAATGCAACAAGAGAAAGACCATCCAAAGCTGTTTCATTGTAAATGTTGATTTTGTTTTATAGTATGTTTCAAAACTTATGAAACCCCTTTATTTATAGTTATTATTTACACTGCTTAATTAAAACAACTATATTCTGTTGAATGCATTGCATAATGGTGCTATTTTTGTATTGGTCTACCCACATAAGTAACAGTCTAAATGGTAATCTTCTCTTCTACTTGTTCATTCGTAAAATGGCTGTAATTACCTGCTATCGTTGTTACAATCAAAGCATTCATTTTCTCTCTTATCTTTCCATGTGTAAAGTGATATTGAGTGATTAACTAATGTACGTAGATATGTTATCGAACTCCTCAAGCATCGTGCTCGATTGTGGCAGGAGCCATAAAGATAACGTCACGCTACTTCCAAATATAAATGTATGAATTGATATTATCGGTGTTAACAGTTAAGCAACGCACTGTCTTAATTGAATAAATAGATGCATTGTACAATATGATAACTGTTTGTTATTGTGATCAACACCTGACAATTCAAGGTCACCAGTGACTTGTTGTGTTAAGCACTTTACAATGTGGATGTCGCTAAGGAATCGATGTTATTATTTATTATTTTAGGGAGGAGCGAGGGGGTAGGTAGACATGGAGAGAGGAAGGAAGAGTGAATGAGAAAGCATCAGACACTGTCCATTCGGTCACACGATGCGGTAAGTTTTTGAATTTCCATAGTTGAATCTATGTCAGACCGATATAAACGTTATGCTATATATATAAGTTAGATGTTGGCATCCAAAACATAAATAGAAAGCCCTTTCAAACTTTTCTTATGTAGAATACGACAGATTTTTTTATTTTTTAACAGGCAGAAGTATATTATACTCCGATTCATTCCATAGCTCTATCTTAACAACTCGAAAGTGTCATAGTTACAAAATATGACCTTTTCTATTTGACATATACTATTTATTTTCCACTATAGCAAAAACCAAGAACAATATTTTTAGACCTATCCCTCTGTCTTGCCTGTGTCATGCCCTGTGTCTTCTAAAGAGCAGCTACATACGCTGTGACTTTGGTAGCAGCCGCAAAATACCCGCTTTGTGTCGTCCCACGAAACGTGGAATGCGCTGTATATTCTCTGAGAAGGCACAGGACTGGAATGTCTCATTTTAAGGGCTCATGTACTAAAGCTGATTTCAGGGACATTCAATGTTACTGTTTCGAAAACTCATTGACAGGAGAGAAATATTAAATAACACATTTAAAAAGCTTTGCGCAATTTCGTGAAATTGCCTAAATGGCGATTTAAAGTGCTGAAACAGAACGAATTTAAAACAAAAGTAAGCTTTTAAAAGATGTTAGATAGAGACAGCAATTTATGGATTATTTCAATAAAATCGATGCTTTTGATTGAAAAAAACAATAGGATTTGCATCCTCCGGCCTAACAAAGCTTGTGTTTTAAGTCCTGGTTGTAAGAACTGAGTACGTTTAGGTGTCTCCACCAGCTTAAATTACGTTTAATTCACCTACAAACTAAGATATTTGGCGTGACAGTTAATACTCTATAACTTCACTGGGTTTCTGCCATGCAGCTCAAGCAGAAAGCATCCTATTTCTTTGTAAAGCTTGTAATTTATGTCCCACATCTTGGAAATTGAACTTGAAACTTGAACCCCAGTGCAGATGTAGGGTATTGACTGTCACGCCAAATATCTTAGTTTGAAGATGAATTTGTATGTTTTTATTCAAATTTGATTCTGTTGATTGTAATAAAGCAAAGTAAAATAAATAACAAAGTATTAACAAAATAGATTTTTATCACCATAACATGAACAGAACTTTACAAATAACAAAATTAAAAAGCGTTATAACGACTTTATTTCCTGGGTAACAGCACTTGTCATATGCATACATGTCACTTGCATTTTGTCTGCATGACACTTAACCTACATGACTGTTGCATCATAACTACATGACACTTACATTATGTTTACATGACACTTACATTATGTCTGTATTACTCTTTTGTTATATTTTGCTACGAGGGCAATGTTTAGATGTCGGATGACCAATGCCGTTACAAATTGAGAACGATTGCCTTATGTGATCGGACCCATAAATTGAAATATAAATGTATGTATTTACTTGAAATATCGATAAATTGGTTTTGATATATAACATAGAAATTGCATGTGTACCTTCCACAAGTGTGGTCAATGTTTGAAAGCCATTGCTGTCAAGTTATGAATGGATAAAAAGCTTTGTGAACATAATTTGAAAAACACATGTGTACGCTGATCATTTTATTCAGCATAAGCCAAATATCAAAAATAAACTTTAAAAACTGAAGATATGGCGTATTCTGCTGAGGCACTCCTTTGGGATGTGTAGTCTTTTGCAAAATAAAATTGATTCCGGCCACGGAAGAAGACTTTGTATAAAAATATGTGTATGAATTTACGTATATTTATGTTAACATGGCCATTGAGTGTAAATAGATTTTCTATGCATTTGACAAGTAAACAACGTGTACAACGGGATGAAAAAAATAATAGTAAAACGAACATTGGGCGTTTATATTTATTCTCTCATTTTTTGCAAAGTTTTTATGAGTGCTACCTTTTAAGCATGTAAGCAGATCGCTAATTTATTTAAAAATTCCGGTTTCGCATTTCCTTTACAACAATTTTACGGACTAGTGTGGACTGGAAATATAAACTTTTTTTGTTTGGTACAATTTTGGCATCGAATCTTGAAAATCGGTTCACTACCGCATTTTTCCAGCAGTATTAGTCAGTTTATCAGTCAATCAATCAGTTTATTCATCTAAACACAGAGCTGAACAATATATATAAAATTGCAATATCACATAGAAAGTTCTTGAACAGAGGAAAATGCGATTCCAGTAAGCAAAATGCTTCTAGAACAAAATCACCATCAGACTGAGTCTAAAATTACCTCATGATAACATTGAAAAAAAACACCTGCAACTACCACAATTAAAATAAGCATTAAATTAAGCATAATCTTTCGTGGAACTGATATAGGTACCTTTAAATGGAACAGTTATTGTTATTTAATGACTGTTTTCATACTGATGAAAGATTTTTCTTGTACAACTTTTTGAACATGCATGAGTTATTGTGCATTTTTTACATCTGGAAGAGTATTAAAAAGAGCGACACCATAAATGCTTACACAACGACCTTTTAAGGACGTTCTTGCATACTTGGACTTAAGTTTCCCAGTGTTTCTTAACAAGTATTTAAAGTTTGCGTCTCTAATAGCTACTTTACATTGAATGTTTTCTGGCAAGTCACCCACATAAGCTCTATGCATACAGTAGACACTTTTAAATATGTCGTATATGTTAACTTTACAAATAATTCTAACTATTTTTTCTGGAGTAATGAGATACATTTGGTTACACATTTATAAGCTGAACCCCAAACTTCAACACAGTAAGATATATACGGTAGGAACAGAGAGCAGTATAATGTGCGTGGCGCACCAACATTTAAAATATCTTTACATTTATATATGCATAACACCACTACATTTCGAGAATTTGTGTTTAATAGTCAAAATATAACTGGACCAAGTCAGCTACCTGTCAACCAGAACACCTAAGAACTTGGTTGCATACACTCTGTCTGTCTAACATTCATCAATTTTTCAGGTGAGATTTTCAAAGAAGACTTATTTGAAAAAAAATCATATATTTTGTCTTTAACAGACTGAGCGACACTTTGTTGAATTTAAACCACGTGTTTCTCTTATCTAGTTCTACATTCATAGAATCACAGATTTCAATAATTTTATAACCTGATAAGAACAAATTCATATCATCAGCAAAAAGCATCAACTTAACAATATTTCAGACATATACTAATTGATTAATGTATAAAAAAGGAGGGGACCTAAAGTAGATCCTTGAGGTGCACTACAAGTGAAAGATAACACATCAGAATCAGAATCATAAATTAAATTTTACAAATTGTTTCCTGCCTGTGAGGTAACTAGAAATCTACTTATTGCATAACCATCGTACACCATAACAATGAAGCTTTTTCAATAGTAAGTCATGATTAATTGTGTCGAAAGCCTTTTTCTGATCAATGAAGAAGCCAATAGCAACTTTATTATTATGAATATCCTCAGTAATTTCCTCAGTTAAATCGACTAATTCTAATGACGTTGATTTTTTATTCCTAAGCCAATATTGGCTAGATCAGAGTAAGTTGTTTTGACTCAATATATTTCGTAAAACGTAATTGAAACAGTTTATCAAGTATTTAGGAGAATTGAGGTAGCAATGATACGGGCATGTAATTTGTAAACAATGAACAATGACCAGATTCAAACAAAGGAACAATTTTTGCAATCTTCCTCTTATCCGGGAAAGTGCCCGTTTGAAAGGATAGATTACAAAGGAGCATGAGGGATTTAACAATACCTTTTAAGATTTTTTAACGATACACATAGCAACATTATCACAATCTAAGGATTTCTTACTTTGACATATACCGATCAAACTAACAACTTCATCCTCCACAACAGGATTTAAAAATAAGGAATTGTTTGGGCCAGTTTTGAGATAGTCAAATACACTGCTGCTTTGTTTCGGCGACCGAATTTTTCCGCCAGTTTTGCTCCAATATTCAAGAAAAATTTATTAAAACGAGTAGCAATATAATTTCTGTTAGAAAGTGTTCACACTTTTTATCTAAAAAATATTCAGGAGTTACTGGGGTCGCACATTTCTTTTTAATCACATTATTAAGAACATGCCAAGTTGCTTTGCCAATGTTTTGAAATTCTTGGAGAGGATCGCTGTAACATTTTTAACAATGTCGCATTAGAGTTCTTAAACGATTCCGTTATGATTTCTACTTGGTTTCAGAACTTGGGTTTCTGTTCTTAACAAATTTTTGGTGCAGTTATTTTTACATTTAATAAATTTCATAACACCTTTTGTTAGCCAAAGGTGTGTTCAACGATTTACTATGTACTTGTACTTTTTTCCTTGGACAATTTTTGTCATACAACAATTTAAATACATCGATAAAATTATCATAGGCAAGATAAACATCGTAACACTTGTAAATATCACACCCATCATGATTAAGCAATTCATTGTTATCACTTTTAATACTTTCCTCATTCACATTTCTGATATATGTAAAAGCTTTTTAACGCGAGCTGATTCGCCATAATCAAGAAAAGTGAAAACAGGTAACAGATTCCTCAGTTAAGATATCATTAAAACTTTTAACTAGCATATTTAAAAAGATATTATATATTACTATAGCACTGTCACGCGTTACACGTGTGGACTTATTTATTAATTGAAACATTCCGAAGATATACAATAAGTCAAGACATGTTTTTGTACCAGCATATGATTCATAATTAAACAAATTAATATTAAAGTCACCGCATAAGGGTATTGAGTATGTTTTTGTACCAGCATGTGATTCATAATTAAAAAAATTAATATTAAAGTCACCGCATAAGTGTATGTACTTTTAATTTTTAGAGTGATTTAACAATTGTTATATATTTCTACTAAAAGTTTCAATGCAACAAGGAGTTTTACAAACACAGCTAACAGTTTTCTATCAAATCGGTTTTTATAAACCATGGTATAATTATCAATTTCGAAATCATTTAGACAATCCCCCTCTTGTAACCATGATTCACTGACAGCAATTATATCAAACGATCTGTTCAAACTAGAGAGATAAACCACCACAGGGCCAAAACTGCCTTTTATACTTCTACAAATAAAGTGAATTACTGAAATTCAGTTCAGAGTCATTATTGTACCTGGGATATCCTGATTAGTATAGTATTCACCCTCAGACTAAACATAATTAAAAATTGTTATCCTGATCAATGTCTTTATCGAAGTCAGCAGTTTTGAAATTAGTATGCAAATGACCACTAAACGATAGGTTCCTACATTTCTTATATAAATAATATGTACTTTTGCTAAATTCAATATTGGCATGCAAACACAAAAAATCGTCATCAAGAACTGAAAAAAAAGATATCAGTACACTTAAAACAATAAATATATATATTCGGGTTACTTTTCTGGAATAGCTCCTTTTTTACATTTTGGCACAAGCCTGTGGATCCACTTTTTACTTGTTGAACACTCGATCGAGTCTTCGCCAACATTTTGTTTGGCATTTATCACATCGATGCAGCTCTTTCATCAAGGGCGTGTGAAATGCAAGATTAAAGTATACATCAGAAAAAGTAAAGTAAAACGCATAGTACGCTATTAGTCGAGATACTGGGCGAAACCATGTTTTATGAAATCGCTTTCATCCCTGATCAGAAATTTCTGAACTTCTTCGGGGGTTCACCCCTCTGTTTTCACAAAGAAGTTCATCATTTCTAGTAAACGTGGCGAGTATTATATTTTTTCTCTTTAGAATTCTTGCTCTTTTGAACAAGTAGAAGTTACTCTTACTCAAGTGTTCATTGACATACACGTGGGATCCTTTCAGCTATTTTCCTTCGGATAACAATCGCACCTTAGATTTCCTATAAACAAGCCTCACAACACTAGTAGGCACTTTTCCTTTAAGTGTGTGACAGGCAGATACTTCACTGTCACAGAGTGACACCCCTTTTCCCTATAAATAGTCAATGGCTTGGCCTTCTACACTTTTCTGTTCGATTTCCAGTGCCTCATCATCATTTTCCGGAGATTCTCTTTCCACCGTTCAGGCCAGCTGGGTTTTTTGTATTGGTCCAGTGATTATAATATCGTCTCTCCGTGTCAATTGTTTCAGATCCCTTACTCGTTGTTGAAGGGAAGCTATTTCAATGTCTTTCTTTTTATTTTCCTCGGCCAACTTGTTTACTGTTTGTTGTAAGGATAACAAGACTGCTTGTCCCTCGAGAAGGATTTGAACACTGTTCTTTAGTTCAGTTATTTGTTGGAAAAGAGACGCTCAGAAAAAGGGAAATCTCATCCACACTAGCATTTCTGTTCTGGAGAGGGGCATTTTGAAGATAATTGTTACTTCTCCAACTGGTATTAGTTGATCCTTCTGCGCACTGTTACCTCCAACTTCGGAATTCACCAGTCGAAAAGACCCAGTAAACTGTCTAAAAGCAAGGATTTGTGCAAACCTGTCATTTGCATTCGTGGAAAATGATGTATCCTTGGTGCTTTTTGAAAACAACGTGGTGTTTGTTTATCAGGTTGTTTTAATTTACATCGACTAATAGGATATGTGCTTATTTTTTCCAGTTAAATGTTCTGTTGTTCCCAGGTTCATTCGATTCACATGATTCACAGTATGAATCTTTATGTGGTTTAATGTCTAAATATAAAAAAATTGTTGTGTTTATCTAAGTATCTAAGAACACCAGAATTTGCTATATATCTGTATGTAAGATCAAAGTAGAAAGAACTAAATTTCTTAATATCATAAAGTCCGTCATGTCACCTGTGAAGTGTCATTGGTTAGTTATCGAGAAAAGAAATCGATTACAGTGTTATTCTGTTTGTCTGTTGTAACACTGTCGGTACATAAAACTGAAAAGGCATTGATTAAGTCCCAGCTAAATAACAACAATACAATAATACAGGGGATATTGCCGCTTGAGCTGACGCTTTACCACAAGTTAATTAAACTTAAATACCTGAAATGTATAAAATGTTCTTTAGTATTAAGCCTCACGAAATAAATGAGTTTTTACCATTCTCTTTAATCTTTGAAAATTTATTTCCTCACGAATGTAAACAGATAGTTCATTCCATAAACTAGGGCCGACTACACGAAACGACCTTTACCCGCATCTATATTTATAGCATTTTTCACTTTTTACAATCACAACTTTTGGTGCGTTCTAGTAACTAGCAAACACACTAAACTATGTTTTGTTTTTATTGAGTTCTAACCGGTTGGATGCCATCTAGGAACCGGTCATGCTGATGGCCTACAAGAGTAGATTAGACATACGTTTCGAGTTAACTGAATTTGGTTTAGCTGATTTATAAATTTGTAAATCATCTGCGTAGAAATGCTACAGTATATTTAAAAGACTGAATATAATTTCAAGCGATTTGGTGTATTTGGCATAGGCACGTAGCCCCTGTGGAAGCCCGCATTCCAGCGGAATATGATTCGACTTTTCCCTGGATGGTTACACGCTGTGTACGATTGCTAAGGTAAGACTAATACCTGGTAAGCGCATCTCCAGTCATACCGAATGACATCTCCAGACGTCGTTAAAGCTGTTAACGAATGACATCTCCAGACAGTCATGGTCATCAATGATTTTGAGTAGGGCCTCCTCAGTGCTGTGTTTCAACCGCTATGCCAATTGCAGTGGCTCTTGGAGATCATTGTTGAATATGTGCTCATTAATTTGAATGACCCGATCACCCCCCATTTACCCGCGGCTTCATGCCCTGTAATGACTCTATCACACCCCTTTACCCACGGCCTCATCCACGCTAATGACCCGATCATACCCATGTACCCGCGTGTTCATACCCTGTAATGACCCCGTCACACCCCTGTATCAGCGGCTTCATCCACTCTAATGACAAAACCAAACCCTTGTACCCACGTCTTCATCCACTCTAATGACCCAATCACACCCCTGTACCGACGGATACTTCAACTCTAATGACCCAGTTACACCCTTGTACCAACGTCTTCCATCCAATCTGATGCCCAAATCACATCCTTGTACCCATGGCTTTCATTCACTCAAATGACCCAGTCACACCCTTGCACCTACGGGCTACATCCACTCTAATGCCGCAATCACACACCTGTACCCACGGCTACATCCACTCTAATGTCCCAATGACAACCCTGTACCCACAGCTTCATCCATTTTAATGACCAATCACATCCCTGCATCCACGGCTTCATCCACTCTTATGACCCAATCACACCCCTGTACCCACGGCTACGTCCACTCAAATGACCCGACTACACCCCTGCCCTTACTGCTCTGAAGACACTAATGCCCTGATGACACGATCACTCAACTGCTGTCAATGCATCATTCACTCTAATGACCCGCCCACGCACCCGCCATTACTGCTTCATCCACTCTAATGAACCACACCAATACCAGTAGCTATAGGGTTACTTCAGACCAATAGGCTCCCTAGTTAAGGTGTGGAGCAGCGAAGTAAGGGGTAACTAAATGGGGATGTTTAAAATAGCACTCACTCGTTATTGTTGTTGTTGTTGTTGTCGTTATTGTTGATGTAGTGTGGTATGCTCACTGTTTCACCCACTCTAATGGCCCAGTCACATGCGTACTGAGGGCACAAGCGCACTGAGCAAGTTTACCACTTGATTTTGCGCTATATAAAACCTATGATGATGATGATGATGGTGGTGATGATGATGATGATGATGATGATGATGTTGTTGTTGTTGTTGTTGTTGCTGATGATGATGATGATGATGATGATGATGATGATGATGATGATGATGATGATGATGATGATGATGATGATGATGATGATGATGATGATGATGATGATCTCTTTATATATTTCTTTAACCTGTTTTCTGATTTCCATGTGTTCTACCCCATTCCCTGCTACTCACGAGCCCTGACTACTTGAGCCTCTCTCTCTCCGACCCTTCACTCCACACCTTACCCATTAGTGCTTCAATCCCTTCCTCCGCTAGTGCGTACTTCCGTTTCTACGTCTGTCCGTCCACATCTTTTTCTTTCTTGCCACAGTCCGCATCCACTCCCTCAGTCTGAACTTTCAAACCCAATCGCTTCTGGTCCATGCAATAATATATATTACTCCATAAATAAAAATAGAAATATCTTTAGCATCATCAATAATTTTTATTATATGTTCAGCTTAAATAGTCGGATATATTTCATTAGGCTGAAAACCCTATTTAGACAGAGGTGTAAATTATCTAACTAAGGCAAACGATTGTGTTTGAGCAGTTTGAAAATATGAGTACAAAGCCTGAGTACATTATTTCTTTTAATGACAAACAACAAACATCCAATAAAAAGTTCCCGGTTGATCCAAAATTTTTAGAAAAAAGGAGAGAGAAGGAAATCAGCAATTAATTTTAAATATAATTAATGTAAAGAGGTATTTGATTTTAAACAAATTTTTGCAACGTTGTTTGCAAGATTGAAAGTATTAGTATATTAACTCAAAAATTAAACCAAACAAAAGTCAAAGGTGTTTTGAAGAATATAAATAATATTAAAAAGCTAGCAGCTTCTGGCTACAAATGAGTGCCGCTGATTTAAAAACACACACAACTGCTCTTTTCAAGCTTTGATTTTTTCTTCAAAGCTTTTTTTTGAAGTCTCATGGTCAAGAGATGTATTGTGTTTATCCAGTTGATTTTCTGTGTAGTGCGTTTTGTTTCCTGAAACAAAGCTAGTTCGAACTGGGAACAAGTGGCAATATTTACAAATTAAGTTTTTGGTTCCTTGCTTATACACAACCCAATCATATTTTTTATATTTTGTTTCTTGCGGGCGCTCTAGAGCAGCTATAATTTCCGTTAGACTACCGTTGGTTCTGGTATCCCCTAATTGACTTGCTCCAGCTTCATCACAACTATTCTGCTGCCTGTTATCCTGTGGAATTCCTCCATTGCCTTTTGGATTTGTTTTACAGCTTTCAGCGTGTTTGGTAATCAACGGAACGAAGTGGTTGATGGGTCCTGTGTCACCCGCTGCATTGCACCACATGACACATACTTTATGTTTACAATCCTTTTGGTTATTAGGTTCTCTGGAAAGTGGTTGTATGACACCATGATGGCTGCCATTCCCTGAAGGATGAACCAAAATGATTGTTTTTTGGAGAACAGTGCTCAGTGCCAAAATATGGAGCAGATTTCCTGGTTCCTTAGTAGCTCTGGCTTGCTTTTTAATTAACGTCTCTGTGTTATTCTTAGTAATTGTTTCGTTATAAAAACAAGATGCCAAAATTAGAGACTTGTCTATTTCGTGCTTCTGCGCCTGTTCTCGCAGAAAAGGATGATTTGAATAGTCCAATGGATTCTTCTCGAGCTCCTTTGCACTTTCCTGTTGCAATATTACATGTCTGTCTTCATTTTCTACAAACACAAATGATTATGTGTGAAAAGTAAGAATAATGCACTGGGCGACAAACACATAAAATGTTTCTTTTCGTTGCCCAAACCCTACTAAAAGCATAAAAATAAGGTTCTTTCTGGTGCTTTAGAGTTACCTTGCATACAGTAGGAAACTGCTCGGTAAAGGCAATTGCCATCTTCTGTTGTCTCAATTGCAATAAGGGGCCGGCTTGGACTTTCATCAGGCAAATTGTTTGGTATAATCCTGGTGATCTTTTCGTCTTCCCCTGATAATTAAAAAATAAACATTGGAATAGTATTACATATGAAATTCATTATCAGGTGTGGCATGTTGTTTGGTGGGAGCAGCCAAAATGATGTGGCAAGACATTTTGGTGTGGCAGGAAGAACAGTTCGTAGGTTGGTTGCTCGATTGCATGAAACCGGATCTATGCTTGATCTCGACAGATCTCGAGCCGAGAGGATCGGTTCTTTCTCCTGTCACATCTTCAACGAAGGTTTCAGTCGGCTACTTTAACTGCCTGATACACTCTTTGGGCGTCAAGGAAACCACAAAAGGGCACAAACAGACCGGAAACGCCTCCATTGGCAAGGGCTATTGAGTAGCTTAACATGTCACGGAATGCCTTTAACGCCCGCCCGACGTTGCGCAAGGCGCCAGTTGGCCACTGTTCATGTTCGATGGGAATTGCAAATCTGGAATCGGATTTTGTTCACGGATGAGTCGCTCTTTTGTCTGGATTTCAATGAGGTCGCGTTCGAAACTGCCTCAAAATAGAGAGCGATTTATGCCATGCGTGGTCTCGGTTGTGCGCCAGAACAACTCTAACAACCTTAACAACCATATCTTTCAACAGGATAATGCTCTTTCTCGCGTTGCTAGAGAGTGCATGGACTATCCTGAAGCCAATAAAATTCAGATTTTGCCTTGGCCGGTGTTTTCACAAGAGATCTTTCTCCGATAGAGCATTTCATGGACGCCCTGGGTCGAGCCATCCGCCAGAGACCCCTACCTTACCAAATTACACAAGGCTCTCGTTGAAGAGTGGCATCGCATTCCGGGAGCTCACATACATCGCCTTGCGACTTCAGTGAGGCGCATATGTGCTGCAGTCATCAACGGCAATGGCGGACACACGCGTTATTAGGTTTTTGTCAGCCGCAATTTCAGGTCTCCATGTTCATGTGTTTACAGAGCTAAGACAAACTGTTTGTTTGTCCTTAAATGTTAGAAAGATCATTAAAGGACAATAGTAGTTTACGTGTAGTTTGAATTTTTATTCAAATTTACAAATCAGAAATAAAATTACTCAGACTCAAATAAGCAGAAGTTTCTGTGACATAATAAAAGACTCCCGTTTATTGAAAACGCGGTTGGCAGTAAAACAAACAGCTTATAAATACAACGTAATAACAAAAAAAAACGAACAAAAAACAACAAAATTTTATATTTACCGACTATGTAGGCCTTAAAATCCAAAAACAGCTCTTCTTTTGACACACTTCAAACAACAACTGGCACGTGGGCCAAGGATATATATTAAGTAGAAGGGCACGCTTGACTGACCAGTACCAATATTGGGAGCGGGAAACGTCTGGGCCGCAGCGCACAAAAGGTAAACTTCACACCTTTAGAAGAATCCTCTGATCACCACGACATGGCTCCCAAATATTATAACATAATTTTATTAATGCGATTATCTTACTTAAAAGTTCTACTCATAACACAATGCTTATATAACAATGACCCTATCAACAATAAAACATAATAGTGGCTCCCACGGCCAGGAATAAACCCCTAAAGTTAATATGTTGCTTCTACCAACAAAACTAACCGGTTTTATCTAAATATCTATCAGATAGCATTTAGCTTCACGCTTCGAACAAGCCCATCGGGAGAGTTGTGCACCCGTACCACTTTGCCCAAGTTCCACATACTTCGATGAATCTGATCATCCTTGATTATGACGATATCACCAACTTTTACATTGCGCCGTGTCTTGTGCCACTTAGGACGCATTTGCAAAAGATGCATGTATTCTTTGCGCCATCTGGACCAGAGCTGGTCACCCAAGTATTGAACATGCCTCCACCGTTTCACGGAGTATACATCATCACGCATAAAACAACCTGGTGGAACGATAACAACCTTTGACTTATAGTGAGGATGAAGTTAGGCGTCAATGGTTCTAAATGATGTGGGTCCGAAATATTTTCGAGCGTCAACAGACGATCATTGATAACTGCGGACACTTCGCAAAAGAACGTCCGCAATGATTCGTCGTCAAGCTGGAACCCATGCTAATAGAGAAGGGTGACAAGAATATTTGTAACACTCCACCATGTGACTGGTTAGAGAGGGATTCATACAAAATTCAAACTCACAACCATTGGCCAACAGAAAAGCACAAACATCTTTGTCGTCTATTTTGTTCAAGGTTTCCTTCAGCTCGCGTCGGGTTCCGACAAGGGTAGGTCAAGTAAAGACCCTTGACTTCCTTTCGTTTCTCTTTGACAATGACCACAGTAATCAGCTCCACAAGAGGTGAATGGAGGACTAAACTGTATACGTTCAGAAGGCAATTTGTCATTTTCTGAGTCTGCAGGGAAGTTCTTAATCTTCTACAGATGACACAGTGATAGAAACGTTGACACTGCACAGTAACCTCCAAGAATCCAAAATCCATCATATCTAACTTCATTGGGGTTGATGCCCCTTTCTTGATGAAGAACCTTTCTATGAAAGTGGCCGATACTCAGCTTAGTAACGTAAGATGACCTGGGAAGAACAACCGGGTGTACATTGGACTCTGGCAAAGAAGACCGGCGCAGCCGTCAACCAACGCGATTTATGTCATTGTCCACAAAACAATCTAGTTTACGAAGCGAGCTGTTGTTTCTAACTGATTCGTCCCCAGATAAGGAACGTATCTCATCGGAACGAATGACCCTCTACTAACTTGAGGATCTCAGTTTCTGCCTGTCTAAGATTTTCTGCGTCTACTGACTCGGACAGTGAGAGCACAGGGCGGTTTCGGGTTCCGACTCTTGCAGGAGCAAGTTTAATTGACCGCAACAATGAACTTCGGCACTGAAGTATCAACGCAACCGCTTTCTTCAAGCGTGTCCAGGGCGATAAGTGGTCGAACCTTGACAGATCGAACGCGTCGTGAGTCGAGCTCGAAAGGACTGTGGCTCTTTTTACTTCGGAGTCATCTTCTGCCACAAAAACCGTGATCTTGGAATCAGGTAACAGACTTCGTCACAGGAACTCTGGTCCAGGAAACCATCTTGACCTGTAAAGTTTTTCAGCGAAACAGCCTCTGGAAGCCAGATCCGCTATGTTTAAGGTACCGAACACATGGTGCCATTGGTCTACGCTAGTGTACGTGTAAATAAGATCGACGCGATTGGCAACATAGACATAAAAGAGCGAAGCTTTATTCTGAATATAACTTAATTCAACCTTGCTATCAGTATAGAAGAAGTGCTTTGCGTAAGGGTACCACAGCTCAGACTCTAAGGACTTTGCTGCCCTGGCTGCCAAAACTGTTGCAGCCAGCTCCAAGCGGGGAAAAGTTAATAGTTAAGGGCTTGATTGGAGCGACGCGTGATTTTGCCATAACTAAAGATTTTAGAACTCGTCCACTAATCGTAAATAACAGAATCCATAGCCAGTAGACTATGCAGGTGATAATGCAGGCCCACATGTTTCGTTGCAAACCCCTCTGGTTTGACACATCGGGGAATTGAAACATCTTCTAGCTTAACCAGACCCGCTAACCATTGTTGAAACTGTGACGCGGTATGCTCCAAAACTTCATCATCCCAGTCGGACCTTTCTACGCAAGCGTGCTGCAAAATGCGCTTACCAACAAGTGTATACAGCGCAATGAAACCCGACGGGTCATATATTGAAGCCACTGTGGCTAGACTACCACGTCGGGTAAGCGGCCGCTGTCTGACAACTGTCTTGAATTTGAAGATATCCGACTGAACGCACTATTCGATGCTTAGCGTCAGCTCGACTGGGATATCTTCAAATCGTAGATCGAGTTTGTCCAAAGTGTTGACCTCGGTTGGGATTGATTCCAGAACTGCGGGCGAATTCGACACAAACTGATGGAGTTTAAGTCTGCCCTTTGAGCATAACTGCGTAGACTTACTGCAGTGTCGTCGTCACAGACGGAAATCAGCCCATCATTCATGTAAAAGTGATTGTGCAAGAAGTCACGCATATCCTCTCCGAACTCCTCAGAGTAATCCGTGGCGACCTGTTTGAGCCCGAAATTGTTACACGAGGGGCTACTGGATGCCCCAAATATGTGTATACACATGCGATACACCTGTGGATTCAGGCTTGTATCACCGCCTGGCCACCCGAGAAATCTGACAAAGTCACATTGAGGCTTCGTAATCCTAAATTGATAAAACATTTTAGTTATATCACAACTAAATGCGACCGGCTCTTTCCTGAATCTCAACAGGACACCAATCAAGGTATTTGTTAGATCGGGGCCAGGTAAAAGAGTGTCACTTAGAGACTTGCTCATGTAGAGGGCACTGCAGTCGAAGACCACTCTGAGCTTTTCTTTTGTTCGTTGTACACTCCATGGTGTGGGATGTACCAAGGCTTTGTAGAATCGTTTTCGGAAGCCTCTGCAGGCTTCGCTTACCGCATGGCCAATATGTCCTCCACAAAGGCAGTGTACTGGGATTTGTAATCTGGGTTTCGGTCCAGTTTTCACCCCACTTCAAACGCTCAACCTTTTATCAGCAAGAGAACGGCTGTTTATCAAATCTGGTGAGCCATCGCGGTATGGTAAAGGCATTACGTAATGACCATCTGAGTCTTGATGAACGTCACTGCGCATCGTCTCAAGAAAAGCGAGGTCATCGCGTTCTGCAGAAGTTAAGTCTTTAAAATCCGTCTCTAATACTGCAACCACATCACGAAGAAATGTAGTTTCCTTAGAACTGTCTTGAGTACCAGTTGAACCGACTTTGATTCCATTTCAACTCCTAAAACTCGGTGACTAAAACCGATTGGATCGTTCTCAACGCTCCCCGAGTCAATGACTCCAACGATGCCCCAGCCCAGGTCAGAAGGGCAAAACGACCGCCCGACTCGAAAACTATAACCCCCCTTGGAGCCGGAGCCCTGGCACAGTTGTAGCCTATCAATAAGCGAGCTGTTGTTTCTAACTGGTTTGTCCCCAGACAAGGAACGTATCTCATCGAAACGAATGACCCTGTACTAACGCCTGCCACGGGCATTAGCAAATTTTCGATCCGCTGCGAATGTGGCCACTTTCTAGCCATAGAGGACGTGGGTGTCCTTTGTTACATACTTCGCATTACGCTTTGCTCTTGCACTTCTTCGAAACATGGCCCGTTGACAAGCAACCCCAGCATAACTTGTGCTTGAACACAAAGTCCTTCTTTTCGGAATCGGGCTGAGAGGCAAAGGGTTTGCACTTCACCAACCAATGTGGATTCTTGCAAAATAAGCAATTTGGAGCTTTTTTAGGTCCAGCGTTGTAGACGTTTTTTCCACTGTAAGGGAACTGCTACTACGTAACTTTGACCTTGCGTCCTCCGATTTTTAGCAACTACTTAAAGTTGTGAAAGGCTCGTTGGCGATTACTGACTTGTAGAACAAGAACTGCACGAAGGAAGAGAAGGGCGGAAAATCCCCCTTATCGGCAGTCCAACTATTGACCACGCGCTTCCATCGTAAAACTAACTATTCCAGAAACTCCAACATCATCTTACGATTCTCGGTCATCTAGGAACCGCAATCTAGGCATAGACTGTTTATCTACTTCTAGCTGACGTAAGTAGTCCACAAACTTACGAATACCTTGGCCGTTACGATTCTGGATCTTAGGCCAGTCCAGAAGCTTATCGCGATAAGCCTCGCTGACGACAAATGCGTTTCCAAAACGCTGACACAGCAACAAAGGCTTCAGGAGTGCCCAAGCTCAGAAAACAATCCATGTAACGCTTCAAATAGTGAAGTCGGTCTTCCTCAGGAATACCTCTGCTAGACACTAAAACCTCGAAAGCCCTCTTCCAGCCTCTATATGACAGTACGTCACCGCTAAACATAGAAGGTTCTGGAGGAGGTAAACGTAAAAGAGATAACTGAGAACACAGAGCACCAATAAAATCCTTTACATCACTTTGCTGAACTGGGCATTTTTCCTCACTGGAGATTTGTTGCATGTCGGCAACAGATCCTCCTAGCGATCCGCCTCGAGGAACAGACTGAAGTCTGTCTGAGCCACGATGAACACTTTGATCAACTTCAACCTCGACACAAGAACCTTGGGCATGATCAGCTCCACGGTCCGACTCAGCCTGGACGTCGGCACCACGAACTGATCCACGCACTGAACCACCTACAACACCAGTCGCATTTCGTAATGAACTGTTTGGATGTGCGACGGCACAATAAGATGAACAGGCTCGGCTACCGACTCCTAAGGGTTGTCGATGATCCGAAATATTTAAATAGACAAGATTGTACAAGGCATTGCCTTGTTGTTTTATAGACGAAAGAAACTCCTTATCGGAATCGCTGATGTCAACCTCAATTAATTCTAGGAGTTATATTCACCGCAAAATTCGTCCAGCTCCCCACAAAACTGTGTTTTACAAGATTTCAGCCGATTCAAACGCTCTTACGCGTTTTAGAAACTTCCTAGAAAACGCTTTAAAGCACTCAGCTTCGTCAGACTTAACCTTTTCGATAAACTGACGGACACGATTTGGCTTTACACCCTCAGTAAAACCACTTTGACCAGGGAAGCCAAGAACTGTCCCTTCCTCAAGGGGACACTGACCATCCAAACCTGAGACTGATATCACTAATAATATTCTGGAATAAGCGACTTGTAAAGAAAATTCCTATTTAATATCCCAATTAATTGACGTTAGGTTTGAGCTGGCGCGATTCTTTGGTGAGAATTCGATCGCTAAGTAGGGGACAGACCAAACCATAACCAAACAGTTGTAATCAATTCGCTGTTATTGTAGTGCTAACACTAGACAGTAGGGACGTTAAGGGGAGAGACATTATTTAAAAAATAACTAGAGCTGCGCGATATCAAAATAAGGCAAGACCACTCCACAGAAAATCACACATTAATGCGATGTAAATGCACGAAAGGGTGACCAACAAGGTCACTGACACCGCAGTGCAAAGTGCAACATCTGGTTTACCACGACGTTAATGTACGAACATGTGACCAATAAGGTCACTGGCATCACGGTGCACCACGCACCCTAGTTTACCACTTAGTCAATATTCGAACATGTGACCAACTAGGTCACTGACACCACGGTGCGCCACCTACTCTAGTTTTAGCACGATGTTAATATACGAACTTGTGACTAACAAGGTCACTGACACCACGCACTCTAGTTTTAATGAAAGGTTTCACTTGCAACGTTCAACCACTCAGACAGTTATGATTTCAATTTACGTTTTTACCGCTATACGCAATACGCAATAGTAAAAAACGGTGCCTTCTACCAGATCACAGGCCTTCTGTTGCTCAATGCGATGCAACTCAAACAACTAACCCGCTGAAGACCTTACAAAATTTGTACATACACAATGTGTTTCAGTTCTTAAAACAGTTTTATAATGAAAAAAGATGCAGACAAATATAAGAGGAGAAGGTGGGCGGGGGAGGGAGTAGGGAGGCAACGGTGAGTGGAGGGTGAATTAATGACAGACTGTCGCTTATTATTACTATTATTATTATTATTGTGATAATAACAACTACTATTATTACTTAAAGTATTATATATAATTTGCTCTCAAAGTAAAAAAATGGGAGATAGAATCTTCTTTACGATGTCATGATAGTAAAACTTGCAAGGGTGTCTGTATATAACGATGTTCCACAGAAACACAACCTTAAACTTTAAAAAAAAAAGATTTTTATAAAAGAATAAAATAATAATTTTTAATACGAATTCATAGCCCGTAAGATAAGGTATATAGATATAAAGTTATAAAGATATAAATGCGTTTAATGAGAGAACCATGGCTAAAGCATTAGAATAACAGAAATCAGTTAAGTTCATAAACCTCTACTCCTGTCAATCATTTTCACCCCTGGCCCATTGAGACAAACACACGACACGGCAAATTCAATTCACTGCTTAAATATCTCAACAAACCAAATTTAAACATACGAAACCAAATTAATACCTTTTAAAAACCAAAGAACAATCAAACACAAATATAACCCAATGAAACACAATTTACCGAATTCTAATAAAATATGTCCACAAATTACCTCAAGAAAATGCGTTGTTGACGTCTTTGAGTCTCTAAAAACCCATTGGTTAAACCAAATGTCCCAGCAAAATCTTCCCATAGTCACATAGTTTACATAGTCACCTGACATTTGGCTTATTCCATTTAATGTGCCCAAGATGTGTATTGTTCGCCTGGAATGAGCGTCACATGGAATGTCAGACGTAACGCCTTAAGATAGCCCATAGATAGACCATCTAGCGCACGTCACAAGCTTGGGATGGCAATGCGTGGATGTAGATTTGACGTCTAATTGGCAACAAAATCGTGGAAAAAACTAAAAAAAAACTAAACCTCGTTGCCCCGGCGACTACGCGCGAAAGAAGGCGAGGAGTAAGTGCCTGATATCGTGAATGTAACAAGTGCGCATCGTTAGAGGGGCTGTAAAACTGTCCGGCATCGTGCGAGTGGTGAGCGCGCCTCGTGAAAGGCGCGGTGAAACTGTTCGATATCGTGTTCGTGTCGAGCGCGCATCTTCAGAAGGCGGCAAAACCACCTTGAGACGAGACCGTGGAGAACGCGCATTGTGAAAGGCGCGGCGAAACTGCTTGGCTTCATCTGGCCGGAGCCATAGAGAAGGTTGGCCGAACATTGGATTTATTCCGTCAATCATGGGGTGGCTAGTCAAAAACTATGTGACGGAATGAAAGGCCGGAAGTAGAAAACTCCCGTTTATTGAAAACACTGTTGTCTGTAAAACAAACAACTTATAAATACAACATAATAACAAATAATACTCATATTAAAAATAAACGTCTTTGAATTTAACATCAATTCAGTGACTAAACTCACAAGGGTCAAGTTACGGCAAGAATTTCGTAAACGAAATCATATCAATAATTACAGGAAGAAACTCCAATAATCACATGAAATAACTCCGCCGTAGCACGAGGAAAAAAACAATAAAAATTCTATATTTACCGACTATGCGGGCCTTAAAATCCAAAAAACAGCTCCTCCTTTGACACACTTCAAACAATAACTGGCACAGAGTTGCACGTGGGCCAAGAAAATATATTAAGCAGAAGGGCACGTTTGACTGATCAGTACCAATATTGGGACGGGAAACGACTGGGCACCACACAAAAGGTAAACTTCACACCTTTAGAAGAATCCTCTGATCACCACAACAGTTTCTTTTGTTGCCAAGTATGTATGCACATACATATTATTCATATATATTTATATTTATTTATACATGTTACAGCGAAACTGTCAAATCAGCGAGATTGCAATATTGCTGAAATTTTCAGCAAAATTATAAAACCGCTAACTCGACCAGCGAGATTACAATTACGCTGAAATTTTCAGCGAAATTAAAATCTCGCTGGTTTTATTCTCAAAAGGTTTGACAGTTTTGCTGAAATTTACACCCCATGTTATACTCAAAGAAGTCATAGTGCTATTGATAATGGACACCGGAGATAATTTACTCTTTTGTTTCACAAAAGGGGGTAAACCATTTCGCTAAAATTCGGGTAGTACTTTCAACGGTAGGGTAGTTTCCTACTCGTGAAGCCAGCATTCGCAATCATCAGTGAAGTCAGTTGATCCGGAAACATTATAAAATCATCTCATGAATTGACTAGGCACAATTTATTAAGATTTTACAATCTCGCTGAAACTGTTTCCGAAATTGTAATCCTGACCAATTATTGACCCACGTACTCAAGAGATTTAAAAATAACTTGTCCGATGAAAATGCTACTCGAATATAAGAGAAATAGCTTTTTCCCTTTTGGTAAAACAAAAGAGCAATCTGTCTAATTAGGGATATCATGAAAACCCTAAAACTTTCAGTAATTTCGTGAAATCACTGCGACCGTTAGGAATTTCATGAAATCCCTAAAAACTAAGACAAAGTATTACACAAAACCACTAAAAGTATTTAGTGAATCTATGTAACGTTTTCTACTTTAAAATTATCTGTCATTTTCTGTATCTTTGATGGTTTTCTTCCTTCTTTCGATAATGTATAATCTGTGTTGTTTTCATTATAAATCTGGCAAAACGTAAATGCAATTTACATTAGAGTGATTAAGATAAATCAACAATGGGTCAAAATTCGAGATTAAGATCAGAGATCGAGGTTATTGCAATTGATATAGATGCCAGATTTTAATTTAAATTAATCCCTTTATCCGTTCATTTGCAGTTACAGATCAATTAATATAGATTACCATATTCAATTCAAACGAGTATTTTAGCTATTGAATTGCAAATTCTAATTTAAGATCAGAGTGATTCAGCTAACTGAACAGTAGGCTTTTCATCAATGGAATTGTCAGTTGCAATTACATACCACTGTGTTTGATATTACTTTAGTAATCAGTAATACAGAGATTTTCCGGAGCAGTTAAAACAGCGAATCGAGTAACCCACCTAAGCATGTGTTACCAGGCGAAGCAGGCCATTACCCCCCCCCACGCGGTTATTACCATCCCAGGCCATTACCCCCAGGCATTTATCCCCTCCCACAGGTGACTACCCCCGGCCTATACCCCTCCCCCTCCCTCTTAGGTGATCTCCCCATAAGACAGTCTGTTGTAATTACGAATTACATGATCTGAATAGATGGATGCAGCCAACTTGTCCATTTTATTGGATCGAGGCGGGGTTTGTATACCAAGCTCCGGAGATTTGAAATTTAATGGATATAAAAGATGACAGGGAAATGTGCTCTCTGATCCGTTTCATCCTCTTTCAGATATAAGGTACGATGAAATTAATAAATACAAAAGTGGATTTATACTGATGTCATTCAAATTTGCAAATTGCAATAAACAGATTCGGTTAAATGCATGCAAATTTATCTCAGTCTTCAATCTTAATTGCATTAACTGCATTCGACTGCCCTATGATGTCCTTAGATGAAATAAAGTATCGCAGAAACGTGTTCATTTAAAAGTTAAAAAGACCAATAGTGTTGTACGGAGGGGTTAGGAGGGCTGGTCATGTCTATCTTTTGCCCCAAAATATTATCTAATAAATATATTAACTTTTATGCATCTTTCAATCTGGGGGTATCGGCGGGGGGGGGGGGGATGGCGGGATGGGGGATAAAGGCCTATGGGGGTAAAGACTAGGGGGTAATCACGTCAGGGGGTAATGGCCGGGATGTAAGGGCCGGGGGCAGGGGTAATCACCTAGACTCGTTACCAGGAAATATCAACTCATTTTGTTTCACCGGAACAGTGTTCTTATTAAATGCATTAGTGTCATAGATCTTTAGTATGCAGCAACAATTAAACAAAAACGTGCTCTGGGGTTCCGGACCGCACCCACTTCCACCGATACAATACCCCCGGGTGATATCCCCGAGACAATATCCCCCGCGCGGCCACAGCATTCCTCCCCACCCCAGGCAATATCCAATTTATTTTCAATATGTTGGTCAATTTGATAGTTTAAAAATAGGCAGTAAATTTTTGTGATTCATTGTTGGAATGTATAAAACATGAAGACACTTCTCTATGATCTCCTTTAAAGGCCCAGAGGTGGACAGCTAATTGCAATAACTAATTTGTTAAGACGTGACCTACAGTTGCAGGTAATCAAGATAAAAAATTGCATAATACTCAATTTCATAATTGCAATATACTTAGATACATAATACTCAATTTCATAATTGCAATATACTTCTAAATAAATTCTGCTTACGAACCAGAATTGCAGTTGTGCAATGGATTAGTTGCAATTAGTCTTAAGCCCATAATACGAACTTGCCCACTTAACAGTGAATGAGGTACAGAATCTACATGTGGATCTAAATTGATATAATTACAACCTAATAAATATTAATTGACTGAAACATTAAATAATGTTTCATTCAATTACCGTATAATTATACGGTATTATATTATATAAATTAATTTGTTCCTATTCATAACACGGTAGAGATATAACATACACGAATCACAGCAACACCATACAATTAATTCCAATGGCTATAAGTACTGATCAGGGATTTCATGAAACCACTGGCCCTTGTTTTTAAGGATTTCACGAAATCCCTAATTGCACAGATTCCCTGCAACATATATATAAAAAGCACCCAGTTCTGTTTTGGTCATCAAACTTTTTTCTTGTCTAATGTGGCTATACTTTGGCGTATTTCCGCAATATTTTCCATTTTAGATGTTGTGTTCTTTGCTGATCACATGTCTCACTGTCCACGGGGCTGAACGGCGAGAATCTGGTTTCCTGATATCTCTGTATTATGGGTACTGCCATGGCGTGTAAATTAAGATGCAAGTAATTATCCCCATTATCCCCCTTGTAACGTAGGGATATAGTTTTCAGCTCTTGTTCGTATGTCCGTCGAGCCGTCCGTCAGCTCTAGTATGCTATCTTTAGTCCAGGTTGTTACTCGAAAACTATTAACGATTTTGCTCCTTTTTTTTGTTTTGCATGCAGTTAATGTGTATATTAAAGGTCTGCGAAATCGTACTTTCAATTTGATTTGATGGTAAAATGTCAAAGTCACAGCATTTCGAAAGTACTTAGTAGGTAAAAACCCAACGATAATATATCCTACACGGCGATCTTGCCTCACCTTGGCTCTAATTAACGAAATCTTCTTGGTCCACATTTTGTACAGTACCCATCATAGCATTGGTCTATACTATTTCCTTCCAATAATGTAACATAAATTTTTAATTTAGAGCTAAGGACTTTCAGGCTCGGTACGCTCACCTGTATCAACTCTAGATACATGTTCCTATGGAATGCCGTT
Source organism: Protula sp. h YS-2021 (assembly GCA_949752745.1). Lineage (NCBI taxonomy): Eukaryota > Metazoa > Annelida > Polychaeta > Sabellida > Serpulidae > Protula > Protula sp. h YS-2021. The sequence goes on along the minus strand of OX457034.1, from coordinate 19,669,650 downwards.
TTAACATTTAATGCTTATTTTTGATATCAAAATATGATTAAAGTTATCAATAAATCAATGTAGATCTCAATAATTTATATTTTGCTATCAATAATTGAATTTTAGATGGCAATAATTTATTTTTGAGATCAAAAAATCAAATTAACAAACTTAAAAAATATTAAGGAAGACACAAATTTACATATGGTTAACGAAACGTCAATTAAATTTTGAGATGAAAGCTTGAATTATTGAGATCAATAATAACAACACCATTTTTTATCTCAAGAATAGCTTTTTTCTGTACAGTAAAAAATTTAAAGAAAGATTCTGTATACAAGGACCAGTCATTTTTAATTTACAGATGTGTACTTCTGAATTTTTTAGCTTAAAAAATAGACTGATATTTTATATCAAAAATCAATTTTTGAGATAAAAAAATCATTTGCAGATTTCAAAATACAAATTAAAAAAGTCTCCTTCTGAAATAATGATATCTCAAAAAAAAGTCTTGATATCACTAAAAGGAAAATGAATTATTGAGCTCAAAATTCATATTTTGCTCTCAAATATTTCTTGATATCTCTAAATATTTATTGATATCAAAAATTATTTTTTGAGATCAAGAATACATTTAGAGACATCAAAAATACAATTGCAGATAGAAAAATTAATTCTTGATATCAAAATATGAATTTTTTGAGATTAAAAATTAATTCTTGACATCAGAAAATCAATTTTTGAGATCAAAAATTAATTCTTGATATCAATAATTCTCTTCTCTAATAAATGTGAAAATGGCAGACGGACAGACAGACCGACAAGCTAAAAACCATCATATCCTTCCGTTACATGAGGGATAAATACTGTCATTTTGACTATTTGTCACCAAATCGAGGAACAAAACAACAACGTTGCAATCCTTCCTTATGCTAATTAATCCCATGCAAAATAAAAAACAAAATCATGAACAGTTTTTGAGCTACAGCCTGGACGCGACATGGTAAATCAAACCAGACTGACGGAAAGACAAGCTGAACACTTTTTCCTCCGTAAAACGGGAGGGGGTAATTAAAACGTGTTCCCCACATGAAAGTTTAAGTTGAATTTTTAATGCAGAAATCATGCCAGCTATTGTTCTTTAATATGCAGATATTGTTCTTTAACAGGTGTGCCCTTCGCGCGTTAAAATGTATATGTTACAGGAAATCTGTTTAATAAGGCATTTCATGAAACCCCTATGAAATTCGAGCACTGACCAATCAATATCGGTATTTTATTGAGAATTTTTATGTTTGCAATGTAGCATTTGAACGAAACCAAGAGCAGATTTTGAATTTGAACACGAAGAAATCTATCCTGAGGATAACCTAAATTTGTTAAAAACTTCCGGAAATCAATAAATTACTTCAATGGCTCCCTAGTATTATTTCTCATCTGTGCTGGCAAAGTAGTAGGATATATGGCAGAACTCACACTCACATATCTCAGAAAATATGAATGAAACTGTCATTTTATTGAATTTACGACATTTGAGGTGGGGAGGAGGTGCGTGTGGGGGGGGGTACAAAAGTTGGCTTTCGAATTCTGCATTAGTTCATTAATTAATGTTAGTTTCAGTACTCACGGATGTTAATCCTTTTGCGAAAATGATCGGAAGTGGTAACCAAATAGATGCCCTCTTTAGCCAAACCTACAGGATTACTCATTGTTTTCTTATAAAACAGAGTCACTGTGATGCCGTGATCGGCGGAAAATCGCGTCACAAACCCAAAAAAGTGCTAAATCCGCGTAAAATCGCCGCAATCGTTAACGCTGTAATATATAAATTATAAACAGTGCTCGTTGGAGCACATGTGCCCCGACCAAACTTAGCCTCAGAAACCGCCAGCAAAATAATAATAAAATTCTCTCAATCCTCGTAAACAAAATATCGTGTCCTCAAAAGTGTGACGCACATTACAAACTGGTAAATGGACAGACAAGGAAAACATATACACCTCTTGGCTTTTAAAGTCTGACCGAGGCACAAAAATCCTGCATGCCAAAATAGCGGCCCTGGCGCGCTACCAGCTACACTACGGGGGCTAATGTATAGAAAATGCAATGGCACTCAAAAGAAATTTCAAAGTCTCACGGCGACCTTGATCTTTGACCCGAGGTCAACTAAACCCAAACAAAGCTAGTCGAGCAACACACAAAAATCAAGTCTCACAAAAAATTCTCATAGTGACCAATCCCTTTGACCCAAGTTAGGCGCTTTAACCAACGGTGCTACAGAGGATTTTACAGTACAACATAAAGGTATTGAAAACGAAATTTCAAAGTGTCAAAGTTTCAAAGTCCCTTGGCCCAAGGTCACCCAAAGCTTATCAGATATAGCACTTATACTAATCGAGCGACATACCAATTTTAGTTAAAATCTGTCCAGCCAATCTTTTAATATAATCTCCACAAGAATAATTTAATGTCTCATAGTAACTTTGGCATTTGGCCCAAGGTTAGAAAACCTAATGAAGGCTGTGCTATTCAGGCAACAAGCAAATTTTGGTTAAAATTTGGGCATCTGAACTGGAGCGTGTCCACAACACCGTCATGCATAGAAAGAAAAATTTAAGTTTCACAGTGACCTCGACCTTTCAACCAGAGTCACCAAAACCCAATCAAATCAAGAACCTTTATTCACCAACAATCCTGTTTATTTTGGTCGGAATCCGTCCAGCGAAACTATATCCTGTCCACACGGGAAATATGAAAGTTTCACAGTGAGCTTAACCTTTGACCCAAGGTTACCAAGACTAAATCATGCCAGGTGCCTTATCCTTCAATCATCTCTGAAATCCATTCAGCCAAACTTGAGATATCGTGTCCACAAAAGCGTGACACACATGACAGACGGACAGAATAGTCAAAAACATATACCCCTCCCGACTTTTGAAAGTCGGATCGAAGACAAAAAGTAATATATAATTTATCCTGAAAATTGATAATTACTTTCTTTACAGTAACAGATAATGCAGTAATTTTGTCCCACCTGGTATCTTGTACTTTTCTTGAATATCAATTTGAAAGTGAACTGGAAAATGATCAGATATTTTATCTTGCCAATCATCAATTCGTACTTCCGGTTTAGTTACCGATATCGAAGAGTCGTTTCGCGTAACGACATGATCTAATGTGTTGTCTCTTTTGTGTGTTGCAATTTGTTCAGGAACGTGCTGCTTCCATTTCATTCCGTACATGGACCTGTAAGTTTGTGTGTCTGTGTGAACGTTGAAATCACCGAGTATCATAATAGGATATCCAAGTTGGTACATTAAATCAGAATATAGTTCGAAATTGGCCATCATGTTACTATCTGAAACTAACGGGCTGCGATAAATTACACCAAGAAGAAACAGACGCCCACATCTTGTTCTTATCCTGACAGTCAAATGTTCAAAAGCCGTGCTTGGAATATTTTCCAAATCAAAGTTTACTACTTCCAAATCCTCTTTAAACATTAGCGCTACACCACCACTAGCCTTTGATGCCGCTTTACTACCAACCTCTTCGCCATCGCCGTTGTTCGAAAGAACCCGTGATTTTTGCCACATCCAATACCCTGCCGGAACACAGTGTGTGTAATCTTTTCCTTTCTTAAACATAGTTTCTGTTACCGCAAAAAGATCAAGACGATTTTCAGTTACATATCTTTTTATCCGTTCGACTTTCTCTTTGAGCTTGTCACCACCGATAGAACGCACATTGAAAAGACAACACGCTAATTGTTGATTTCTTTCAGATGGCCTTGTCAATTCCATTTCAGAGATGAGAGGTAGACTTTCTACTTTTTGGATCCATTAATGTAGCTCAGCGTTGAAGTGTGGACACATCTAAGCCAAAAGATATAAAGTTATGCAGCAAAATTTTTCAGAACAAAATCACATTTTGTATATTTATCTAATATCAATTTAGTTATTTTTACAGTGCCTTGCATATGTATTTGTACCCCCATGGATTACATTAATTTTTACAATTATTTCAGAAGTGTTTAGATTCTTTATAAAGGTATTTACTATTAGTGCAAATACTAAACAAGTTTAACCATAACATTACTAAGGAAAAACCACTTTGGAACTACCAAATACATTGACTAATATTTAGAATAGGCTTTGCAAATATCCTCGTACCCAAAGTTAATTTAGTCATTAATACTTCGTAGACTGTCCTTTGGCATCAATCACGGCCCACAGATGCCTTGCATAGTATTGCACAAGTTTCGTGCAGACCTGTGCCTTAATTTTTGCCCATTCCTCCTCCAAATTTGACTTAAGTGCTCCAAATTGGAGTTTTCTGTGATGGACTGCAGCTTTCAAAATACGCCAAAGATTTTCGATTGAAGTCTGGACTCTGGCCGCGCTGGGATACTCTAGAACTTCGATTTTCTTCTTCAAACAATCTTTGGTGAGTTTTGACGTATTTTTTGGGTCGTTGTCATGTCAAAACACATATTTACTATCCCGTTTTAGATTTTTGGCTGATTTTTTTCGAGTTCTTTGATAACATTTCCGTCTTTTTGGCGCTATTCATTATGGCGCGTCAGTACGGACTACGTGCCCTGTGTCAGCAAAGCATGTCAACCGTGCTTTGAGATCCTGTTTTTTCTATTCAATGGCTTCTTTCCAGCTATACGTTCAAAGTGTCCAGACTTGTGTAAGTGTTGCGAAACTGTATTTTTGTCTACTTTTACACCACTTCCTGCTGGGGATGTTTGCAGGTCATTAAACGTTAGTGTTGGTTTGGCTGATGCCTCCCGAACTATTTAGCGCCCTGTACGTTCATCAATCTTTCGTCGCCTTCCTGATTTATATCGGTTGACGTGGTGTGCAACACTTTCCACTTCTTAATTATTGGCTGTGCGGTGCTTTTTGGTACAGTTAAAGCCTTGGCAATTATTCCATATCCTTCGTCGTCTGTGTGTATGTTAATATTTTTGTCCCGTAAGTCACTGGATAGGTGTTTCCTTGCCATTTTAATCAAAATGTGTTCAAAATATGGTCATTGTTCTTCGCCAGGCGACAGGGGCAAAAAGAAAGATTTATGTCACTGCTCCCGCTTATACCGTACACTGTACTATGTCTGTTGAGTATTTTTTATTAATAAACAAAGTACTGGACAACAAATATATAAAACGTCAGAGGTATGAGGCTTTTGCAACACCCGTTATTACATCTCTATATATCTAGCAACATATGCGGTGCTTCAATTAGATTTGCTATTAATAAAATTTACCGACGTTTGTATTAATAACAAACACCGGCAGAATATATCTGCTCTCCAGTCCTTCTGAAAAATTTAAGAACAGGGCTCTGTGCCAGAGGGGTATAAATATGTTTGCAAGGCACTGTAACGTACTTTGTGGTTTTGGGGTCCACCAATCATGACGTGTGATTGGTTGTGCCTGTCTTCCACAATCAAACTATTGCATGACATACGTAAAAAATTGCTAGGAATATTTTTATACGAACCACTACATGCATGATAAAGGGGTACATACCCCTTAGCTATTTAATATTCTATAACACTGGACAATAAAATTTAAAAAAGGAGAGCGATTATGAGATCAAATTTGCTCTGTTAAAGACTATCAATATCTGGTGACAAAGTTAGTGTAAGTTATCCATCTCATCACAACAAAACATACCTAATATAACACACAGTAAAATACTACGCCAAATTTATCATACCGTAAATATCCTTTGCCAATTATATATCTCAGAAATTATATCAAATGCTTTGATGTCTATTGCACGAATTGTTTCATAAAATCCTGACTGTGTTATGAAGTGTAATATATTTTCGTTGTCATGAAATGCTTTAATGTCTGGATAACCTATTGACGGGGGAACATGAGGTTTTAACGATCGCCTTAGCACACAAGATCCACAACGTTTGCTTGGTGCTGGGGCGGTTTTTTTCCTGTAGCACTCGGTGCGGAGGCATATTATTGAACTGCTTTGGTGTAGTGAATCAAATGCATATGTGCGTAAAATTCTACAAACATGGGCTCATTGTATTTTTGCATTACTTTTTATTGACAATGAGTTGGCATTGAGTTTACAAGAAAAATAAAGAAACAAAGCCAAAGTAGTGCTGTATTTCTGTAAAATTTTTGTTTCTTTACTGCTTTTGCAATATCTTTGGCCGTACTTCACTTTTTCTGTAACATTTTTGGCCTCAAATTTTCACTGTGACATTTTTGTGTGTTTCTTAAGTGTATTCACTCATTCTATCGCTGCCTTTAGCAACGTTCTCTTCAAGGGATGTGTTTTCAATGAATTAGACAGCAAAGTAACTGTCTGTATTGGAGAACTAATAAAATGGACTTGTAAGTAAATATAGACACAGATACAATATAAGTGATTTTAATATAATGCAGCCAGGGCACTTTTACCTTCAGGAAATATTGTTAAATGATAAAAAATTGTTCCTGACATTTTAATGCAATCTTTTATTTTCCACATATAATACAATTTATGTAGATGTCAAACAACAAACCTGTTTGCCAGAAAGATCAAACGTGGATGTGAAATAACAAACCTTAACGCTAAAAAGATCTGATGGCGTATCATTTGCGAGAATAAATTACGTGAAACTGCACTTTGTACCGGTCGTGTTGCTGAGACAAAATCGCTGCTGTTTGTGACACCGTCTTGAGCGTGTTATAAAACTTTTCACTGGCCTTGCTGCTGTGATACGCTATAACAAAATACTGCCTTTGGTGGCAAACACTTACCTATTTTGGCTATATAAAGGCTATAAGACCAAATGATTTAATATTTAGATATTGATTCAGTTGAAACCATTTAACATCTCTGTCAAGATGATGAAACTGGAACAAAACTGTCAATTTATCAGATTTGAGATGTCAGTAAACAGTTCGAAAAGTTTCAAGAATTTCTGTTTCCGGTAGTGAAATATCAATAAGCAGGTTAAGATATAAGAGAAATTGTTTACCGAGCTAATGAGCAACAATGAATAAATCTGTTAAAATCTTACCAACATTTAAGCGAAATTTGAAATAGTTTTGTGCAAAATAAAGTTGCCTTTAAATGTCAGATCAAAGCGAAAGTTTTCTAGCATTCACTTTGTATACGGGCAGTTATTTGTTGCTATATAAAATCAACACAGTTACAATTAATAATTAAATAAAAAAAAATGCAGTGCTTAGTTGTATGTGGATACTTTTGCTATACCATAGTGGAGAAGTGCATCACAGTCGTCACCGGAGTAACTGAGCCTTTGTTTTGCAGTTGTTAACTTCACGTTGCCGCTAGCAACCATCAGTTGCTTCTGTTGTGGTCAATATTCGAAAATTGTCAAAATATGCTGTTTGTGCAGAGTAGTACCTGAATCGGCAATAACACCATCCTCCAACCACCTTCTGTTGGGATCTTCTATGAGGTTACATACCCATGACTTTTAATTAGCAATATATAGCTTACAATGACAATGAAAGTATAACGACATACAACAACACATGAAAATTACCATTTCAAAAAGGTTTTCACTTTTCAACGTGAACAGACCACCATATGTTTCCTTTTTTCCTTATGTCAATCAATTAAGGGTGTAATGAATTATGAAAGGATCATTAAATGTGTACTTAAGCCCAGTTCTTAAGATCTCCTTCTTATAATAAATGCCTCACATCTGCTCATTCCCAGGACCCCCTTCTCTTAATGCCTAACAAACAAATGTACTTTTTCATATTGCATAGCCCACACATATACACTTCTTCTAATGCAAGACTCAAAACACTTTCGCTCTCAGACCTCCCTTTATAATCATGTACATTACCTCATGTACATTACCTCGAGTGCGGTGTAAATGACAATAGCTGTCTGTCAATCATTGCGCGATGTGTCAGATTCTGCCCTGACTGCATTGTCCTCGTCTCCGCTTGAAAGCTAACATTTCAAATCAAGCATGCATACTTGCATTATGTTACGTTAAAATATCAATTCTGAACTGGTGATTAATCGATATGTTACTCTGTTATTACTTTACTTACCAATATGTACTGTAATGTCACAATAGACGCCATAAGTCCAGGAGTTATTCCCACTGACATCCACTCCTTTACTCTCTGCCTCGAATCGCAAACCTCTGGTGCTGGTATAAAAATAGTAGTAGTACTTTTTATCATAAATTTATGTGGTAAAACTATTGAACAGAAATCACGAAAATGTGTTCCACGAAGTTGATCCTGAGGCATAAAAATATAGATACCAATTCGGCCCAAATTCAATTATATTTAAAATCACCCAATCTAAACTTAACTAAAATGTATTTACTATGCACATTAAAAATACGCCCAGAAAATTCATACATGACCAAATAACACTCTTTTCAAACAAACATTAAAAAACTAATCAGACGGAATGCTGAAATTCAGTTTTTGTACCTTTTTACGGCTAATTACAATTCGTGAAATATTTTAGCACGTTTTTAGTCTTGTCTAAAAATGATAAGAAACCTCGAGTGTGCATGCTATTTGCGTGAAAAAAATGCCCTGAACAAAGGCGCATGATTATTTCTTATTTCTTTTGGTGCCGAGGCAAATATTTTATGAGTTTGTGCTACAATAGTAATAGACCATTGGGCCAGACTTCTTTGTATCGGATTGTTGTACTTGATGTAAGCTAACAAACTACGAGTGCTCTATTCCTATACAAAGAACTCTTCCCAAGATCTGTCCCTATAATAACATTCATACCCTGTTGGAAAGCTTAAATACCGCGCTGCACCCCGATTCGTGACTTGTATAGACTGCAAGCCATGTGCTGCCTCTGCTGTTGTGTATATGAATCCTTCAGGCATGTACATTATGGTTTCAAACAAAATAAATCAAAATTTGTATATTGGAGTGTTTATATAGTAAACAATGCAGATTTTTATAACTGGTAATGATAGTATTGATTTGGAACTTTCGTCGCTCTCCTAAATCTTTAACAATCTCGTGCTTAGGCTAAATCAGCAAAGATTAGCAATCATATGTAAACATTTTCTCATCAACTAATTTTATGAATGTTTAGATACAAAACTTTCATTGAAATTTTTCTGGCTGCTAGCCATCTCACCTGTTCTATAAATCTATGGAAAACCCAAAATAAAGGAGTCATATCATGTGAACAGTTATAGGTGAATGGTTACGCCAACACGTATGGGCACGTGAGCGCGAAGGAATGGGTGCGAAGGGTGACGTCATCACACAAGTGCCAGTGAGCGTGAAAAACGGTAGCCAATGGTGAAGTCATCACATTAGTGACAGTGAGTGTAAATGTCAACAAAGGATTGCCGACGTCATCAGACAAAAGCCAGTGAGCAAATAGTGACGTCATCACATAATTTCCATTGAGCGTGAAGGACTACAAGCGAATGGTGGAGTCATCAAATAAGTATCAATGTGCCTGAAGGACTACAAAGGAATAATGAATTCAGCAACCAAATGCCGACGGTTCGAAAAGTGTAATAAACGGTGATGTTAGTATCATTTGATCAATTAACAGCACAAATAAGACTTACTAGCCAAAAAATTACAGGGAAGGTTCATCCTTGTACTAAATCAAATAATGAAGATTACGTGTGACTAGGGACACGTCGAATCAATGAATATCTATCCTCTTTAGGTTAATTGAAAATTTATGGAAATAATGGATGACTAGTTGCGTCATTTCCAAGGCTTCCAAGTGGAAGCCACTACTTCCTGCCATATGGTGCTGATTCACAAAAAAACATATTCTTCGTAAGACCAGAAGCAGTAGACAAGCATATACACCCAATGAATACGTAGCATACAATTAACGCTTCAAACTGTCAAGATCTACGTTGAATCCATATCATATTTAATTTCCTTCTTCACTATCTTGAGTGTACATTCCCGTTATTTCATTTTTATATGCTGTTTCTGTGATATCGATAATGATTCTCATACCTTTTACCAGTAGATTAGTGAATCCAAGCAACAATAATAAAACAGTTTAGCGGTTTAAAAGGAAGGAAAGGCACCGAATATTCATCACCCAAGCTGAGAATAGCATTAATTAGTTGTGTACCAGAGAGCGAATAAGGGGGATTCCACACTTATTCCAAGTATCACATAATATAGTCATACGATAGGGAAGGTGTAACTGGAACTTCAACCCTTATCCGATTTACTTTTTCACACCTACATCAATCTGTTTTCATATTTAAAAATAGATGTAAATACATTTGTGCAATAACTCTTTTCGCCTTATTAAGATGAGATAAGCATTTTACAAGAATATTTTGAATATAAAATCAAGTACCTGAAAATATATATTTTTCAAAAAAAGTACATTGATTTTTTTGGCCAAGAAAATTGATTAGTGACAATATACTTTGTTTATAGAGATATACCGTAGAGATATCTGGCGTGAAACCGCTGTTACGTTCAAACATTTCGTAGCTGCTTTCAACTTGACTTGATGTTACAAAGTTTGCCGATTTACAGTTTTTGCGTGAAATAGCACTCGTTAATAATGATACATTCAACATGTATCCAGTGCGTTGACCAGAAAACATGCGCGTGTTCAACACAGTGTCGACAGTGTCTCAAATGTTTTCAGCGGCCATTTTTATTTAGCCCGAGCCTGTGTTCTTTACCTGAAAGTCAAATACGATTTATACATTCTGCAGAGATTTATAATGCAGAAAAAACGTCTAATTTTTTTAAGAATGTATAAAAACGTTATTTGAGTAGAAAGAGACCCGGCCGAAGAGAGTGACTCGTTTTGGCTTTGAATATAAGCAGCAATGTGGCGAAGAGAAAGCACTATTAGACCTTGCGAAGGATTTGAGGTAAATCTACGTTACTTGTCTTTGCGTTTTATTTTGTAATATGCCTTCTCACATCTAACACTACTTCCGCTTAACTATAAGATAAACCACAAACATTGACATATAGAGGCCCCTTGGGGGCTTACAGGCACCAAATATTTAATGCTATAAAATATATAAAAATTTGGCGCTAAATGCAAGTAATGTAATTCGAAATGAAATTTCGAAGATGACAAATAACTACAATTTGAAGTAAATCTACGTTACTTGTCTTTGCGTTTTATTTTGTAATATGCCTAATCTAGAGTAACTGGTCACCAAAATGAGATTACATATCTCATTGTGGTAATGTGTGCTATGTATCAACTTACTAAATGCAAGAACATGAAATGCTGCCCAATTCCAGAATTTCATAATTCTAGTGACGTTAATACTTACAAATGAACACATGACGAAAAGTAATACTTCTTAATTACGGCTGAACTAAATGCAAACTTGAGCCAACAAACTTGTAACGCTACTTTAAAATTATATTTGTAAGGACATTTGTCATGAACATAGTGTTCGAAAAATACTGTCTCGGTTTTCCAGCGACCGATACGCATTGTTTTCTTTGGATCACAACCCGACTCAACTGCACGAGTAGCACCGGTGGGCCTGAAACTCTTTGCTGAATACACCCTGGGGTCAAGCCCTGCCATGGCAATACATTCGTTCAAAACATGAGCCACACCGGCTGAAGAAAGCGCCTTATACGGTTTTGTTAGAGTAATAAACACTGGTTTACTGCCTGCCGGACGCATTGTTTCAGTTCGATAAATATATTCTCGCAGAGCAGAAACCGGGTCCAGATATGGAACATCACTCGGTGGTATCGTAATGCAAAATCCGTCTCTGTTAGAATCGTTTTTGATACCCCTAAAAGCTAGCGATAATTGACCGTTTTCATGGAAACATACATCGTCCATATTGAATACTAGCTTTTCCGCCTTGCCGTTCGACGCATAGAAATGGACCGCCTTAGGTGCAATATCGGAGGGGCGCAACATACAAACAGTTGCCAATAAGGCAATAGTTTTTGTACGTAACAATTTCAACGACATAACGCTATTATCGCCCATCGCTTCGAATAGTTTTTTGAATGTTTCCCTGGGTAACACAGTCGATTTCTGCAAAACTTTACAAGTACCCGATTTAATCAGTGCTGTCACTAGGTCTGATATATCATTCCAGCCTGGGAACTCTCTGTTATACACTTTGTACAAATTATTAATGGCTGATTGGGCAATACATAAGACTGATTTTGGTCTTTCTGATGTGTCACACAATGAGCACAAAAAACTAGCGATAATAGCAGACGACTTTGGTGGAAACTTAGAATTTACAAGTAAACAATGTTCTCTGAACTTGGTCAAAATGCGATTATACGTACTCACAGTTGAAGGTGCAAGAGAAAACCTTATCTGATATGCAGCCCTACCCGACCAATTTAGTTTACGCAAGCGCTTTTCCCGGATATTCTCCAAGCGAACATTTTCCAATGTTTGTTTTTGAGTGGTTCCGGTCTTTTTCCGAGCATCCACATCGATTTTTGATCGGGTAATTTTAAGGGCGGTCGGACCGAGAGATTCACAAGTAAGCGAAACCACGTTTGAGTGGGCCACCAAGGGGCGATTAAAGTCGCTGCTGCTTTTTGGGTCACGCTTAAGTTGAGCACTTTCGGAAGAAGCGCGAACGGGCAATTTACGAAGTTGTTGTGGATACCCCAATCGCGCTGAGCTAAGGCGTCTACCCCATTCGTTAAAGGGTCGTAATACAGGATGTTGTACAATTTGCACTTGTGGTTCGTTATGTCTGCAAATCGATCGTACGTATGTGGACCCCAGAGTTTGTCTATTTGTCGAAATAGAGCCGGATGCATTGACCAACTGTATGTGCTCCTCGGATTTATAATGCTCAGTCTGTCGGCATGGATATTGTAGCGGCCTGCCAAGTGCTTTGCCTCGAGCGATAATTGAAGGTTTGTTGCAGTGATCCAAATTGCTCTTTCTACTTTTGTCAAACCTGTAGGTGGACCTCCGAGATGATTCAAATATGCGACCGTTGAGATATTGTCTGTCACTATTTAAATGTGCTTGCCACGTAACGAGTCTGCAAATGACAATATTGCCAGCAGTACGGTGAGCAGTTCCCGATGGTTTATTGATTGGTAGGCCTGTGTTGTGGTCCATAATCCATGGGCTTCCCTGCCATTAAATACAGCTCCCCATCCTTGATCGCTGGCATCAGTAAATATTTGACCATCAATAGTACGCTTTTAAACTTTTCGTCCATTCCAGTTGGAAACTGCATGTAACCACCATTCTAAATCAGATTTTGCTGACTTGGACAAAAACAATTTATCCGACCAAGATTTTCGGGTCGACAAAACGGCATACAAATTACGAAGTAATAGCTTAGCCGGTAGCACCGCTTTCGCGAAACTGATGCATTGTCCACATATTCTTGCAAGAAAGCGGGCATTAATGCAATCGGATTGCAATGCACGCCGGATATCTCTATGAAGCTTTGAAATGCCGGTCTGAGGTACTGATATCCAAGGACTACCATTTTCATGAGTTGAACAAACAACATATCCAATAAATGTTTTTGTGGTAGAATACTCTAAACTAGATTTGTCGTAGTTAATTTTCAGGCCTAAGTTATTGAACACATCTAACAAGAATTGTTTTTCTGTTTCGATAGTTGCGGGTGATGACATTAAAGTTCCATCATCGACGAACATAACAAAGCGGATGTTGTTTTGCCGAATGTAACACACAACGGATCTGACAAGTTTATTGAAGTACCAAGGACTAATATTTAGGCCAAAGGGTAACACGTTCCATACATAATATTGATTACGCCATTTAAATCCAAGATAAGTGCGGAATTCACTATGAACAGAAATATGATGAAAACCATTTTCCAAGTCAATCGTGATGAAATTATCGCCCGGTTGAAGGTATTCACAAACAGTATCTACACCTTCATTTTTAAAAGAGGGACACTTTACATTACTATTCAAATGTCTTAAATCAGTAATCAATCGGAGTTTTTTCCCTTTTTTTCGGTACACATCCAATGGGGTTTACACATATCGGTTTGTAGGAAACTTTTGAAATTGAACCTTTTCCAAGTAACTTCCGTAACTCGCTGTCAATAAAACGTACATATCCAGGTGTTAATTTATGGTTTTCACATTCGAAACTGTCTTGCTGATTACGAAATCTTAATTTGACTCCATGATAAATCCAGTCAATGATTTCGCTTGGAGCTGCAATTTGTTGCCAATATTTAATATGGCCTTTTAACATTATCTTTAATCATGGTCGTTGCGAGAAGGGTCAAACGAAGGCATTGACTGATTCGTGAGTGCTTGATATACATCCGTGTTTTGATGAAATCTACCGCGACTTCCTCCGCGAAATGAATTCCGGAAATAACGACGGTTTCCACGCGAAGGCTGTTGATTAGCTGCAGCAGCCAGAGTAGCAGCCGTTTGCAAATTATTAATTGCAGACTGAGGAAATGCCGATGAGTTCCGTTGAAGTGCTCTGAACCAAGTTGAAGTTTCCTGATTAAAACTGCCTCTGACTAGTAGATCAGAGTATTCATCACGCAGATATGTCTGCAGAGCTGTAGCACATGTAGTTAATTCTTCAATTTGACTTTTTGACAAGTGCTCACATCCGGACAAAATCTTTAAAATTGTCTCTGAATACTTTGATACCGCAATAAGAGTATTATACTTTGGCTTATCCTCGTTCTTGATGCCACTTCGCTCGGCATGAAGTTTAACTTCAGGTGGGAGAGAATTACGGCTATAAGAGTCACGGATTGCTCGAAACTCTCCCAAAATATCCGCAGAAGAGAAGTCTATTGGACCTTCTGAACTGGGAAGCGTTGTTTCAGTTGCACCGTGGGCAATATTATCAGTTTCTACTCGATTCCCGCGAGGGACACTTTCTTGATCGTTATTGTCACGTTCCCCACTCCTTTGCATAAAAGATTCACACTTTTCAAGTCTATTATCAATAATATTTAAATTTTCACTGATCTTTCTTACAGCACTAGTGAGGTCACTTAGATCAGAAGCGATTTTTTCCATTTTCACAGTATGACTCCATTAGCGGAAGTAGCGCTAAATGCAAGTAATGTAATTCGAAATGAAATTTCGAAGATGACAAATAAAACGTCAAACAATTCGTGCGTTTACGTGGGCCATAACTGGTTCAAGAACCGCATAACTGGGTCTAGAACTGCCGTTTATCTGGCCAACTGTAACCGGTTCTCGTGAAGAAAATCGTACCTGAGCCACACTTCGGGTACGCCCTTGACCTTTTTGAATAGACTATTAACAACATTTTAAAATTTGAAGTCAGTAACTTTCTCATAAAAAGTGGTAATATATGATAATTTGTATTGTAAAATACGATAAAATGAACAAAAAGACAGGAAACTCTTAAAGAATGTGGTTTTATATTTGGCAGAAGCATCAATGTTTCGACTGCTGTTTTGATTGAGAGTCTTCAAAGATATATATTTTACTAATCAACGAGTGAAATGCTTTATATCAAAGTATTTTCAATTCAGTATTGGTAATTGTCTACGTATTTTAAATGATATTTGTGTATTCGTCTTTGTTTACAATTGATTTGCACTTAAAGTTTTTAGCATAACTAGATACAGAACCACCCATTTATCTGGAGGGCATAACTAGAACCAGAACTGCCACTGCGCATGTCATCGGTTCTGGTTCTAGTTAAGCTCCACGTAAACGCACGGAATAACTACAATTATGCAATAAAATTTGCCTGTGTAAAATCATTTGACTGACCTGATCGTTATATAGCAACCTCCAACACGGAAGTTAAAAAAAAAAACAAATGTTGTCTAATGCACGATTTATATAGAGTAGAACGCTAGAATCCGACAGGTAGCTAAACTCTTGCTATTTAGGCATTTAAGATTATAGTACTCTTCTGAGAAAATTGTTTCGCTTCATCAGATCTGCTCATGTTAGTCGGGATTCCAGGTAACCCGGCGCCGGATTCTCAAAACTTCCTTTAACCTAAACTTATCCCTAACTTATCGGGTCCTTAAATTTCTTAAGTTAAGGCTTATTTGTCGATTAACAAGACCCACTTAAGTTAAACTTAAATTTAAGCGACCATTTGTGTCATTTGTGGACTTTATCCAATGTAACAGATCGAAATCTTCCACAGGCATGTTTTTTACTATTTAAAATCCATTCTGATACCTTTTTTTAAGAACCATCGCATTTTTCTTTCATTTCAACTTTCACTTAATAGTTAAGGGACCTCGGGGCCTGCCTTAAAATTTTGCTCAGTTAAGGGCCTGCTAAGTGCACTTTTAAGTTAAGTGGTATGCACCACTTACACGTACCTTAACTTAACCTGATTTACGGGTTCAGCAAAATTGAAAGATTTAAGTGAAATTTTAAGTTAAGTGACGTTCGTGAATCCGGAGCCCGCTCCAGAGTAGCTTCAAGAAGCGGTGCGCTAAAAAGGTTCCAGACACCGCTTCAAAGCCTCGCTATAACGATAAGCAGGTCAACTGCGCTCGCTTTGAGGCACCCCTATGGCTACTTTCAACGACCCATAAGTTTTTACTGTCATTTGCTAAAGGCCCTCAAAGTACAACGGTAATCATATACAGCTTCTGTGTTACGCTTTCTTTAAAAGAAAATAATACGGAAATAACCCCAAATCTCCCGCAATAAATGGCATTTGTTTGTGTACAGGGAGCATACTTTATTACGTAAAATAGTAACAATAATTTCATGCAGTTATCCACCAAAAAACTTTTAAATTGATATTTCAAAAAGAACGTAAACATAAAAAGTCAAATATGGTGGCTGTACCAAATACATTTATACGTAATTCTGCATCTATCAACCATTTAATAGATACTATTCAAATAAACTATAACCCCTTTATTTAAATTTTCGGTTCCTTGACTTTGGTCACGTGACATTTAAAGGCCAGAATGTAAACAAACATTTGACAGGTGGATGCGGAAGCTAACTTTTCTGCACTTTTATGAGCAAATAAAAGATATACAGCTCACTAAAAACTTTGCCTGTTTTACAAAAAGGCCATATTGGGCATGAACTTTTCTGTATATGTTTGAATAATAGGGGCTGGTATGCAGGATTCGTGCCTCAGAACATATGAAATTGACCCCTATTAGTGGAACAATGGAAGGCTTCGTAGCTCTGACACAGATATATATACGATGTTATACAAGTCAGAGCTACTCGGAGCTAGCTCCAGAGGGATCCCACTTAGCTCCAAACAGCGGCCGGCTAAAGGGGTTGGGCGTACCGCTTCAATTCCTCATTATATAACAATGTGCAAGATTCAACGACCCACAAGATTTATTGGCCCTCGAAGAACAACCCCAGTGATATACAGGCTCTTAGTCCCAGCGGACTCCTTCTATCTTCCCAGTAGAGAAAGGGTCACAGTTCCTGTATTAGAAATGGTCATTAGTTCAACTTTCGAGGCTCTGGATCTTTCGGCGCACTTTCCTCCAGGACACCGAGGTTCGGGCTACCAGGGCTTTTCTTGAAACGCACACTGAGAACCAGGCGCGTTATTTTCGACCACAGCGAAACTACGAGACTGGAGAAAAAAGTAGTTTTGCAGTTAGAATCATTGTTGTTGTGGGTGATAATGGGGTTTTTATCCTGATCCCAGGAAAATATCTATTTTTCTCAGTACAAAATTGACCATAAAAATTGTGCGCCGTAATTTTTAATTGGTCCTTTTATGTGATGCAGTCTTTCTAAAATAACGCCACCGAGATCAGCAAAAATAACATCGACGACTAATAGCCTTTGTGTTCGCATTCTCTAAAAGATAGGAATACAAAAATGACCACAATTCTACCGCAATAATTGACATTTTTATTCACATCCAGAAAGCATGGTTTTTTACGTGAAAAGGTGACAATAAATTTTGTAATTATGCACCAAAAACTTTTGAATTGATATTTCAAAGAAAAAACAAAGAAATTTAAAGTTAGATCTTGTGGGTGTATAGAATCAACTACGCTCGCTTTGAGGCACTTCTGTTTGAAATTCAACGACCCACAAGTCGTTATTGGCATTCGCTAAAGGCCCTCAAATTACAACTGCAGTGATACATAACTTCTATGCTACGTTTTCTTTAGAAGAAACAAAATGGAAATAGACACTAATCACCCGCAGTAATTAACATTTGTTTACATCCTGGGACCATGGTTTAATACGTCGAAAAGTGAGGGTAAATCTTGCAATTATTCACTAAAAAGTTTTGAATTCTTATTTCAAAAAGCGTGGAAGAAACTAAAAGTGAAATATTGTGGGTATATGGAATAGATTTATGTCTAATTCTGCATCTATCAATTATTTGAGTATATATTTTAGGTAATCAATAACCCACTATGAAGCTATCCCTTCTGCACTTTAACTGAGAAATAAAATATTTGCAGTTTTAGTATATAGTTTTAAGTTTCAATTTCGATTTCTTTTATGTTCCGAGTATGAGCTGTTTTTGTTATATTTCTTCTATCATTTATTTTACCCGTTACCCTTGCAGTTGAAATCAAAATTCTTGGGCATTTTATTCACAACACCCAAAGTATGATTAGGCTTATTAAAAGTTGTGCCTGTTTTGCAGAAAGGGTATATTGTGCATGAGCTTTCAGTAAATGTTTGAGTAAGAGGGACTGGTATGCAGGATTCATGCCTCACAACATATGAAGTTCTATTAGCGAAACAGTTTAAGTAGAGAGATATACGAGCTGGAGTTAAAGTATAAGGAAGTGATAAAACAACATGAACATAACAAAACTAAGCACAAGTAGCCTATAGAACAGGCAGAGAAATATGTAAAATAGTTCTTTAAGCTCAAATGTTAGCTCTGTTATTTATTAACGCTGAGAGTGTGTATATTTAAAAAAGTAGAGTTTTGATTTTGTTTCTTATCATGTTTTTATAATTTCATCAAATGAATCTGTAGTCGAAACAAAGCGTCTGTCGGAAAAATCCGAAGTTTAAACTGGCTTATTGCACAGACGGAAACAACATTTGAATTTTGATGATTTTATCCTCGTTATATCTTAGTACAATACCATAACCCGTTGAACTTGCAGTGGAAAGAAAGCCTCAATCGGATAAAAAATATTTAGTATGCCAAGTGGATAAGGTGTAATACTAAGGTTTTTGCTGTAGTTTTATAATATGTTGAATTTATTTAGGATTTGATGAAAGTGCTGGTACTGGTGATTGTTCTAATGAACATCCTACGACTTGTCGCCGCCGAAAAGGAGAAGAAAAATAGGCCACCAAATGAAAATTTTCAGGTATATCTAAAGTTGGCATTGAGGGTCTGCAACCTTTCTTCCCAAAGGTATATCCTGAATGGCGAAAAGAAACTCAGCGGTTTTCAAATCACCATATTAACTACGCTGAATTGGCGAAAATTAGAAGAAAACTTAGTTATGTAGGGAAAACATAAACCGTACTACATATGCTAATGGAGAGGTTGCTTTAAGTGTGTTGCTGTTTGAACTGTTGTGTAAACCAGATGGATTGTTGACCAAATACAGATACACTGTAACACAAAGCGGCGAATAAAATGCTCAGTGATATACTTTGTGTAGAAACTAGAGCAGCAGGCGTCATGTAACAGCAAGGAGAGAGGCGAATGCCCCATCCGGGTGGACAAAGAACAACTGCGGGAGAAGCTCACCCCAGTCCAATTTCGTGTCACCCAGGATAGAGGTACGGAGAGGTAAGTCACCTTATTTTTCTACTAAACGTTCTATTTTAAGACACTACCAATAATTTGGTTCAATACCGTAATTAAATCTTTGTCAGATATTGAAGAAACATTTACTTTGTACAATGCTGTGCAGTTTCTTTATTTTTACTGAGATAAGATTAGAAAACAAACATTAAATAAACACACAGATCTGAAAATATTGAAGAGGCTTTTAAGATAAACAAATATATTTGTTAATAAATATTTGCAGACCGTTTAGTGGCAAGTATCTTCGGGCGAAGGAAGAAGGGGTGTATGCCTGCGTGGTTTGTGACAACACCCTTTTCCATTCGGATCACAAGTACAATTCGGGCTGTGGTTGGCCAGCATTTAGTGACGTCATAGCGCAGGGCAAGGTCACCCTCACGACTGACACGTCACATGGTGAGTGTATTGTTGTCGTATTTCATAAAGCGCATACAAAATATCAACCGGAAAGGGCATTTTTAGCAGAGGTCTGCCGAGGTCTGGTAGGATGGCATATAACGCTCAAACATAAAAATTGAGAAAGATAGATAGAAGTTCTTTATACTGCGCAGTAAAGGAGGTTCATTAAAAGAAGTTCCTATATATTATTACGCCTCTGCACTACGTGACTGCAGTTTGCCCATTAATTTTGTGACGGGGGGAAAATTCGGAAGAAAGTCTGCCCCCCCCCCCTCCTATCCCCAGTTGCTCAATTTTTGTTTTTTTACAAATATTATTTTTCATAATATCTTAAGAATACTATGCTACATCAGGATATTGACAAGATTTAATTTAAAAATAAAATACATTTCAGTTTTATTTTCTTTTTTCTTTTTTTATTCCGTTCCGATTTGTTTGGTGAGGCTATGGGCACGGCTGTACTATGTTTGTCAGGCATGAACCGGGTAGAGGTTTCCTGTGCCATGTGCGGCGCTCATTTGGGACACGTGTTTAATGACGGCCCTCCACCGACTTTCCAACGCTTTTGCATAAATTCAGCCGCACTTCATTTCATTCCAACTAGTCCAGAGTCGTCGTTGTCCGATTCGGAAGATGGTTCGCGCCACAGTGACTTTCTTGATCGCGAAAAAAGAGACGAACTGTGATTCTGTAGTAGCTGCGCGGATAAATGGCAATGTGTACTCCCAAGTCAACAGACAAAAAAAAAAAAGAGAGAGAGAGAGAGACAAAAATATGCATTTCATGTACTTAAATGAATAATAGAAAAGCTTTTAAAAACAATGCATTAAGTTGTTTGGTCGTGGCTTGGCTGATAACGGATGGAACTAATAAAGATTTTTGACCATTTTGAAGCCGTTGAAGTCGTAAGAGTTTTGAGCTGACCAGATACCCACTGTTATTCCTTTAAAAAGGAAACCTCCCCCCTTCACCATCACCACCATCATCACCACCACTGTCACCACCATCATCACCACCACAACCGTCACCACCACCACTGTCACCACCATCGTCACCATCACCGCCACCACCATTACCACCACCATCACCACCACGGTCGTCACCACCATCATCCCCACCGTCACCACCATCGTCACGACCACCACCAAAGTCACCACCGTCACCACCACCACCAAAGTCACCACCGTCACCACCACCAGCACCTCGCGCGCCCAATAGAATTCTACAATTATCTCTGTGAAATTGTTTGGGAGTGTGCGTGAGTCTTGAATGGAAGTTCATTTTTTTTACGAATAACCGGGGATGCTTTTTTATGGTGGAGAAAAGGGTAAGGAGGGGGCGGGGGGGGGGGGCAGGGGTGCACATAAGACCTTCGCATTGGCGAAGGTAACTCCAGTTGGCGAAGGTGAATTTTAGGCAAAAATTATTATAATAAAATCAAAATATCTTTTGTTTTTCACTCAGGTGAACGTGAAATGAATACACAGCTTTCCTATTGACGAACGCGAACAGTGACGACACTCGTTCGACACTCGTCCCTTTTTTACACACCATAATTGTACGCATATCAATTTATGCTTAATAAAAGTTTTAGTAAGAGGGTTAATTTGACAAAGGTGAATTAGATTTGGCGAAGGTGAGCTGAATGTCCTTCGCCAAATTGGTGAAGGTTAAAAAAAATCCTTATGCAGGGTTGAGACTTCGTAAAATTTTCGCGAAATCTCAACCCTGTTATGTGCACCAGTGGGGGGGGGGGGGGGGCAATGTGAACATTCAAATCACAGTATGAATTTTACAAAATCGATGACAGTTAAAATTCAAGTAACATGACAGCCTCAACACTTGAGTTTTGAGTTTAGTTTACGTCGGAATAGATATGAGAGATTTCGTATCTGACATGTGAATCGTGAATATGACTCACGACTTTTTCCTTGAATACACAGTATGATTGAGATTTGAAACACCTGGCTTCATTTTCCAAACCGACCATTGTTCACTAGCTTATTGATTTTTAATAATTGAAAAATCAAATTCTGTGTTGCAAATGATGATTCATCTGGGGGGGGGGGAGGAGGAGAGGAGGTGGGGTTACCGCTTTGTCAAGTCGTAGTTAATTCCAGACAAATATATTTATGACCCAATCCAGCTTTATGAGACTGTAGAGTGTCGATAAATATTTATATTAACTTCCGAAGTCGTCATGACTCACCAACTGTATTTTACAAGCGATTGTAAAAGTCTCTTTATTGCATACGGGGCATGGCTCGGGTGATTGTGTGTGTCGCCTTTATATCTATGTCAGACAGGAAGAAAAAAAAAAAAACGAAAAATTACAATTGTCATTGATAAACAATTTTTGACTCCAGGGCAATTTCTTTTTTTTTTTTTTTCTTTTTTTTTTTTTTTGGGGTACAGTTTTGTTTCAATTAATTTATTTACTTATTCATTTATTTTGTTTACTTTGTGTTCTAAATCCACTCTTCTTCTTTTGTGACGTCATGCGCCAGTTTACAGAAGAAGTGGATAAAATGAGGCCCTTATTGCGACACGCCTTTTGACCGCAAACCTTTTTGCAGGCCTTGAGCCGCGCACTCCGTTACTGACTTGTGTCATCTACGTGTGATTTCTTCCAGGTATGAAGCGAGTGGAGGCTAGCTGCAGTCAGTGCGGCTCACACCTGGGGCATCTCTTTGACGACGGTCCGAAGCCTACACAAGTGCGGTACTGTGTCAACTCAGCGTCGCTTGATTTTAAGAAGCACACGACTTTATAGCACCATCCCCCGCCCCCTACTCCCCAACCCCCGCATCCCGTCCCGGCTCCTCGAACTGACGCTCTTTTCTTTGTCAAGGTCACGAAGAAGGCATACCTCTATCTGACGTCACAAGAAACGGCCTGCGTCATAGAGAGCGGATGTGTTAATTTGTATATTTTCCTGTTTATATTCAAAAACACGTGACCTGAGATTTTCATATCTGTTCCATAGGGCGCTCGTACAAGCAGCGCATTTATAAAATCTAACCGAGTGGAAGGTGGGTCCAGTTTCTGCAAGGTGAATATCGATCATACCAAGAGTCCACAGGAAATATTTTAAAATTTTGAAAAAAAAAAAAAAGAATACACTTTGTAAAAAAAAAAAAGAAGTAAAGAATAAGAAAAACAATACTCGTGTGCACTTAAAAAGGAAAAGCCTGATAGGGCATGAATGAGCAAACACAAAATTTCATGTGAAATTTGCGCTTCCAGAATTTGTCTAAAATGGCGATAGTTTTCGATTTATTGGAAATTCACATAGAAGTTGGTTATTTCACATTTGATTGACACTCGTCATAAGTACGTCATAATGACGTCATAAATCCCGCTCTTCTCTCCTGGAAAATAAGAAGATAGGGCACTCTATAAAACTAGGTGCATCTTTGTTGTTTATTTGTTTTGCACATATCAGATATTTGCTAAGCTTCAAGCACTGTAATATTCTAATTGGGTTTATGCAATAATCTTGCTTACGTTGTGTAGTGTTTTCTCTGAAGATCTCCTTTCCACCACAGCTACACAATACATCGTGAAGGGTAATACATTGTAACGGTAGGGCTGTGTCCCGTCGGTATCTGCACCGCACGGATAATCTCCTGACATTGTGGCTGTAGGGCTGTGTCCCGTCGGTATCTGTACCGCACGGATAATCTCCTGGCATCGTGGCTGTAGGGCTGTGTCCCGTCGGTATCTGTACCGCACGGATAATCTCCTGGCATCGTGGCTGTAGGGCTGTGTCCCGTCGGTATCTGTACCGCACGGATAATCTCCTGGCATCGTGGCTGTAGGGCTGTGTCCCGTCGGTATGTGTACCGCACGGATAATCTCCTGGCATCGTGGCTGTAGGGCTGTGTCCCGTCGGTATCTGTACCGCACGGATAATCTCCAGACATCGTGGCTGTAGGGCTGTGTCCCGTCGGTATCTGTACCGCACGGATAATCACGTTCTGACGTCGTGGCTGTAGGGCTCTGTCCCGTCGGTATCTGTACCGCGCGGATAATCTCGTTCTGACGTCGTGGCTGTAGGGCTCTGTCCCGTCGGTATCTGTACCGCACGGATAATCTCGTTCTGACGTCGTGGCTGTAGGGCTGTGTCCCGTCGGTATGTGTACCGCACGGATGATCTCGTTCTGACGTCGTGGCTGTAGGGCTGTGTCCCGTCGGTATATGCACCGCACGGATAATCTGCTGACATCGTGGCAGTAGGGCTGTGTCCCGTCGGTATATGCACCGCACGGATAATCCCGTGCTGATATCGTGGCAGTAGGGCTGTGGGAAATTTTAAGAAATCGGAAGTCTCGAGCGTGTTGAAACTTACATGCGGTTTTCGCTCTGGGTGTCTTTTACGCTCTAAGGAATGAGAATGTAACACACATGCCTGCACATTATTGCGTCAGGCTGAAATCCGGATTAAAACGGAAACCGATTGAAACAGAAAAATGAGCAAATCCTTGCGGTCATATCTCGTCAAGTTATCTAGGTCCTTCGGAAAGGGTCACAGCCCTATGATCTGAAGAAAGGACATTTGCTATTTATTTCAGGAACAGTGGCATATCTCTATTATACGAGTATCGAGAAACAGCCCTATTTTACGACGGACGAGACACGTCCGTACTTTTCGAAGAACGGGACACATCCCTAATTTACGAGGAACGGGATACAGCCCTATTTTACGACGGGCGAGTCACATCCCTATTATACGAAGAACGGGACACATCCCTAATTTACGAGGAACGGGATACAGCCCTATTTTACGACGGGCGAGTCACATCCCTATTATACGAAGAACGGGACACATCCCTAATTTACGAGGAACGGGATACAGCCATATTTTACGACGGGCGAGCCACATCCCTATTATACGAAGAACGGGACACATCCCTAATTTACGAGGAACGGGATACAGCCCTATTTTACGACGGGCGAGTCACATCCCTATTATACGAAGAACGGGACACATCCCTAATTTACGAGGAACGGGATACAGCCCTATTTTACGACGGGCGAGTCACATCCCTATTATACGAAGAACGGGACACATCCCTAATTTACGAGGAACGGGATACAGCCCTATTTTACGACGGGCGAGCCACATCCCTATTATACGAAGAACGGGAAACAGCCCTAATTTACGAGGAACGGGATACAGCCCTATTTTACGACGGACGGAACACCGCCCTATTTTTCGAGGAACGGGACACCGCCCTATTTTTCGAGGAACGGGACACCGCCCTATTACAGTTACACAATTTTTAGCTGAGTTACGATGTCACTTTCTGCACATGAATTGTTATTTATTCTACTTGTTTTATATGAATTTCTGGCGTTAAACGGGCCAGATACGATTGTGCTTTCGAACAGGAATCCAAGAGGTGAGGACGGGGATGTTTTAAAATATTTTAATTTCCACAAAATATAAACAATATTAAGTCCGTATTCACTAATAGAAATGATTTAAATAAATTGGCCTGTGGTCCCGTGATGCCAGTAAGAAGAAAGGAATTACTGCTCGTTTTTAATGCGTTTTTTTACATAGTTATAAGACGAAATAGGTGGTTGCGATAGAGTGGGAGGGGGAGAGGTCGAGGGGGGAGATAGAGGCAGAGAGAAATAGTATGAAGCCTTTTGCGTATATAGCGTTTGTATTTTTCACTTTGCATTTCAGTTTTCTTATTTAAAAAAAAAAAAGCAAGATTAGTTTGCAAAATGGCGAAGATTTCAGTGGTTTTTGTTTTGACGTGGGAGTGTGTAGCGCTTTTTTTAGTCACACGTCGCTGTGTGCGACCAGTTTTATCACTCACTGTAATTACAATGTATTTTACTTTCCTCCTGGTTGCTATTTAAATTTTTCCAAGTCTTTCCAAGGTGCTAATGATCGCGTATATAAAAGATTAAGGTTAGTATTTTAAGCTTACTTTAAAAGAAAACGCAAGCTGTATTTTTTGTATAGAATCTTTTGGCTGACTGAATTGAAGGGGTACATGCATAAACTTGCTAACTGCAGTTATCAGCAGTGGGAAAAACACTTTTAAAGTTTGAAATTTTAGTAACAAACATAGGGTTTTCCCATCGCATTTTCCTCAAAAATACCCACTTCTAATCGGTTTTGAGGTGTAAGACTTACATATGTGCTAGAACAGAGGCCAAGAAATACCGTGGTAGTAATAGTGCATTTTCCCGATAAGTGGAGTTATCAAGTTTATGCATGGACCCCTTCAATTGTGATATTCTCATGAAGTGGTTTGAGTTGTTATTTATAAAAATTGCGCTAAAAGTCCTGTAAATTTCACCATTTTTTTTTTTTACGAATATTATAAAAAAAAATTGTGTTGATATTCTAGATAATTGTGTATGCTTAAAACGAACCCCCTTTATAAAAGCACTTCAGAAGGGGGGGGGGGTGGGTTTCACCAGTATTATATGTACAAAATATCGAATTCGCACACACTAATAAATGTGACCTGTGTTTTCTTTTTTAACTGCACTTACTGTTATAGCCTATTAGTAGTATGTTTTTAATGTGAAAAAAAAGAAGTGATTTCTTGCACCTTTTTTAGTCATACTATTTACTGCCAAAAATACACTTTGTCATTTTACAAATTTTTTTTACACTATTTCTCTTTTGCATTTCCTGGCAGTCCTATAAAGAATTAGCTTTTTTTTGTTTGAAAATGTCCGATGTCTTTTCACGTCTCTTTTTTTAATCTAAGATACCGCTGTTGATTCTTTGTAGGAATATTCGCATTTAACATGGTATTTTGTTGTTTTTTTGTTTTTTTTTTAATCGAACCGAAGATGGCATTCAATTTTCTTTTCAATGATCAGTATTTTCAGATAACTGCTAGTTGACATGACTGCCAGAAAAGTAATTAATTAAATTAATTAAATTAATGAAATTTCCGTCACATAAGGAACATATCATTGTTAAGCACAGTGACTAAAATAGTGCAAATAACTTTCTTTTTTTCTTTTTCTTTTTCTTTTTTATTCTTGGGATAAATAAAAGCTACATATTGCGAGTGAAGTATGCGCATATGATTATTGAGGTAACATAAGGGCTTTTCATGAAATATTCATGAAATATTTCATGAAATATTCATGGAATATTCAAGGAGTGCATTTAGTCTGTATCTGATTCAGTATTCTATGGAATGTAGTGTTTGCACGTCTGTTCGTCATTTTTGTTTACAACACCCAGGGGGGGGGGGAAGGGGAGGGCGAGTGGGGGGGGGGGAGGGGGGGAGGGATTTGAAGCTACTTTTGGCCATTAAGCGCCATTGTGAGGTTTCAATGCAGGCATTTTGTTTACAAAATGTGGGAGGAGATCGCGATGGTGAAGGGGGTGGGGGGGTGGGGGGAGGGCGCTGGGGGGGGGGGCGGGGATAGGAGCTGCTGGTGGCCAATTAGTACCGTTGTGAGGGCCCTTCACGTTATGCATACCGAGTTGAATTATTCACACGTCGCTTTTGTTGCGTGTGTTGACATTTTTCCTGTTGATGTCGCAAATATTTTGTTGCTTTGCGTTCTTGGGTTGTTAGTACTTCCGGGATAACTCCACAGACTAGATCCGCCATGCTTCCCGGAAAAGCTTACTGCCGGTCTGATGGGCGGGTGGAGGGGGGGGGGGCGGGCGAGGGGGGCGGGGCGAAATTTCTCCTCTTTTACTGATTGGTGACCACTGCCCTGTGCTTAATGCAGCGAATGACTGAAGGCCAAAAACCGCTTATAATTTTTGTTATACAAAAGGTTGAGGATTCCAATAATTATTCCCCATTACAAATAAAAGTAATGAGCGCTAAATTCTTTTTTTTTTGGGGGGGGGGCGGGGTTGGGGAGGATAGGAGGTTGGGGGACGGGGGGCGTGAGGGCTGCCCAAAGGTCTTTTTTATGGCCCACTGTCGACCTTCCTTGAAAGCACAACAAAACTCGACTATTTTGACTCGTTACACAGCCATTTTTGCATTTTTTTCTCTGCGCACGCGCTCTTGAATGTGCTCTGACGTCACTGGTTACGGCCCTCGAGGAATCTCAACCGGAAGTGCCACTGTGATGTTGTGCTTAGTGGTAGTTTTACTGTGTTTATTTTACCATGTTTACTTTTCTGTGTTTGCTTCCCGTTTTACAGTATATCATTTAATTATGCGAATGGGTTTTTAAATTTTTGTGCAGGTTATTGTCTATTCCAAATTTTCAATTGTTACATGACTTGGGGAAATGCTGTAATCTGATTGATCGATTCTCAAATCAATAATTTTTTTTTTTTCAATTTCGGAGCGGAAATGTTTGCAGATGTTGCCGGTAAAACCATGTGTTAAAGCACTTATTGACACATATTGACACATATTGACACATATTGACATATTTCAAGTCCACCTCAATATGTTAGTGACCATTTGCAAAACTGTTGATCTAAAGGTCAACATTTTTCACTGCTTGTTGACTCAAAATAAGACAATAATTCGACATTGTATTTTTCTAAATAATGAAGAGAAATAATTACAGGAGTAATGGCGAACAGACTGGTCCTGCGTGTGCACTGTTGTTGTAAAACAGCTGACCTCTGATGAGATCTATCTGTTATGTATAAATACAGAGCTGATGGATATATTTTTAAAAAAAAGTAGTGCCTCACGTTATGAGTACTTTTTTCGCGGAATCCCAAGCGGCTCTGCGGAGTGAAAAAAAAGGTATTACACACAACAGACCAAAACCGCCGTAGAGGTTGGCTGTTGGACAACAACGCGTCAACACAGTAATGAACTTGTCCATTTTTTTGGGGCAATTCACTGCACCCAGGTTGAAATGTCAGGATTGTGATTTATGAATCGAAGACTAAGTAAAGGTCAAAGCTTTTTTTAGGTACTAAATATATATTATATGCTATTTTTTTTTTTTTTGCCCTAAAACAAGGGTTGAAACTATGTAGATTCTGTGAAGATTCTAATCTAAACCGCATTGATTTAACAGCGAGTAGTTAGTGTGGGCACAAACACGTAGATGGCGCTGTCTGAGCCGGTATTCACAAAAGACAACAGTACAGGTAACTGTCCTCCTAAAAGCAACAATCGGCCTACCAAGCTGCATCATGCGAACAATTTTTATATGGATTTTTAATCGTTAACTAGGTTAAATTTATTAATTTACTTTCAGCTGTTCTGGCTGCTAACGGAATCAGTTAACGGTGCAGTTAACTTTTGTGAATACAGTCACTGTTGCTATGTCACACTTGAGTCATGTAACTATGGGAATTTATGTATGGTATTGAATTTGATACATAACACTTTTTTAGGATGACTGAAATATCGCCGGGTATATTAATCGTATGGTCGACCGGCATGGTAACCGAGAATCCGACTATTCGAAATCGAATAGCCGAGTATTCGATATCGAAAGTGTATAGGACTGGGATTGTAGTTTGAGCTCCAGTTGTCGAGATTTGAGGCATTTGCTGTGTGGTTGTTTTAGTTCGCTGTTTAGATGTGTGATACTATTTGTGTACACAGTACTGTTTATGTACACAGTACTTTTATGTGCACAGTACTTTTATGTACGCGATGCTTACGATTAGTGAATTCTGTCAGATAAATGCCTGCTAAATATAAATTCTTGAAAAAGAAAATAGCGGAAATTCAGTTCCACATTCGATGATGACGTCATTCTCATGCTTTTGAGATCTCCGCGAGTACACGGTTCTATTTGTGTGTGTCTGTGGTTAGGGTAGCGAGGGTGGGGGGGGGGGGGAGGGGATTCATGATAAATATTTACAAATAGGAAAACTGATTTTGCTGTGGTGTGTTAAAATTTGAATTATCATTAAAAAATCGTTTAAAATGATTAAATGGGCAAAAATTGATTTTGTATATGAAGGTCAAAAATTTAGACACCTCCAGTATATATAAAATATATGTATTGATTTGTATTTATTGATATGTGGCAATTCAGTGGCTAACATATTGTCTTTTTTAGTAATAATTTATTGAAATCTGTTTCTACCCAATATTTTCTTAATTTCTGTCATTTGGGGTAATTAATTAATTTAATTGGTTCTCTGTCAACGCAAACTGCGTTTCACTGAGCTACAACTTTATTTATGAAATGACATTTTTTTATCATGTTATGAAATAAACGCAATTGTTGAAGCAACGCATTGTCTTTTTATTGTCCCGTGTGTTCTTTTTAAAGTTATATTGTGTGCTGGGGGGTCAGTATTTTGTTTCCCCGTCCTTTGAGGTCAAACCGTGGATCTTTGGGGGGGGGGTTGGGAGAGAGGGAGGGGCACAGGTATTGATAAGCAAAAAATCCGTAAAAAGTACTGTTACAGGGTTCGAACTTGAGTCTTTTAACATGGTGGTGTTTTTCGCCACCAACCTTTTGTTCTGGTGGCGAAATTAAGTTGACCCGTCGCGAAAATGGCTAACTGGCAACAACCTCAAAACTACAAGTCAAATAAGCGCTCCACTGTCAATAAACCGGTATTAATCTAACCAACTTGACAGACCACCTATTTGCCAATTAATAATGTTATTTATGAAAAGAAAATTGTTTAAATTTGTGAACTATGTTTTACTCAGATTTTCTTATGGCAAAATTTCGCCACCAAGATTTTTTTTTCTTTTTTTTTTTGGGCGAAATGCCAAAACTTGGTAGCAAATCGCAAACCGCGCCAACGCTAATTTCGAGCCCTGCTGTTAGTTCATGAATTTGCAAACCAGTATCCAGACCCACTGAAAAGGGGAATACAACGTTTTTAAAAGTCCTAGGGAGGGAAATTGAGTTAAAACGAACGCAATGTCGAAGTCATCCTGGAGACTGAAAAAAGGGGCGGGGGGCGAGGGGGCAGGGGGGAGGGTTCATATGAAGGGCACACTACTTGGATTTACGAGACTACACATCATTTAACAGGGCCACCATAATTGCAGGTGGAAAGCCCATTCTATCCAGGAGCTGCATTTTTTATGAGCGCAGTGGCCGCGTTTCTGGATCTACGGCACATAACTAACTACTTAATTAACGTTTATGACAGGACATATTTTACCACCAGTCCGTCCCCCACTCCCTCCCCTTTATTGAGGTGGGGGGGGGGGCGGGGAGAGGGGGACGGTTACCCGCGCAAATAGCCCTTTCTCATGACACCTTTATTTTCTATCTCAACCTTTGCTCAGCAGGCCAAAAAAAAGGGCCATAATCAAAATAAAAAATATAATAATGAATGCTGAGCTGCTAATTCAAGAGGCCCCGGTCAATAATCTATTGATTAGGAATGAGGAGGAAAAGAAACCGCCGCCTCCGCTCATGTGAACCCTTTTCCGTCTGCTCAGCCCGCACTGAGACGTCAAAATATGACTTCATTTGTTGACAGATTTTGAGGCCAGGAAGAGGAGGAATTTCTTTGGACAGTTATTCTGAATTAAGCTTTATATTCTATGTAATAGAAGTAGGGTAAAACTCTGCCATAATTATTATCGTTGTTATTATTATTATTATTATTATTATTATTATTATTATTATTATTATTATTATTATTATTATTATTATTATTGTTGTTGTTGTTGTTGTTATTATTATTTATCCCCCAAAGGTAGAACCTGTGGGGAATATATGCGATCGACCGCGTGTCGGTCGGTCTGTCATCAAGAGCTTGTTAACACGATAACTTAAAAACTCCTGCAAGGATTTTCATGAAACTTGGTATGTAGCTTCTATGGGAACAAACACAGATCGGTGTAACACAGACTTAAAAAATTTCAGTTCTTGATTGACTATTGTTAACACGATATCTCAAGAAAAACTGCAAGGATTTTAATGAAACTTGGTGTGTAGCTTCTGTGGGCACTAACAATCATCGGTGTTGTAAATGGGTTACGTTGGCCCAAGGATTATGAACCAAATGGACTTTGAAATTTACCAAATCCTGGAAATTATTCAGCTTCGGAATTAGATTGTTAACACGATATCTCGAGAACTATTGCAGGGATTTTAATGAAACTTGGTGTGTAGCTTCTATGGTAACAAACACAGATCGGTATTGTAAACGGGCCAGGTTCGTCCAAGGAAAATGCACCAGCTGGACTTGGAAAATTTCAGCTCTTCATTGACTATTGATGGCCGTGTTTAACTGATGGGGGACCTGTGGGGAATATGTGAACTATGCACAGTGCTCTAGTTATTATTAAATTATTATTATTATTATTATTATTATTATTATTATTAACAAAATATATTTTGCCCCACAATAATGATCACCGTACCATCGTCACTCGAGCCACCTCCACCAAGCCCCGTCTCGGCTACATCCCTCCTGTGTTGAAAATGTCCCTACGCCTATCTGCAACTAATAACAAATCCGCCCCAGGATGGAAAAAACCCCCGGAAATATAGGCCCCCATTCAATTACGCCCTTTTGCCCGCAGTTCCGGTGCGAACGTCATATCCCGGACAAAGTGATCACAGGCGAAATCTAGAATTGTAATCCCTGATGAGCCTCACTTCACGAGTAAAGGGTTATGCCTTGATCAGCATTCCACCTACTTTCCCCCAAGCATCGATATTTACGGCCTTGATATGTGTACATATCTTGCAATATATACAAACATCAATAATGCACCTGTTGCCAACAATCGGCTCATTCAGACTCAGTAGTTCTCAAATATGTCACAGATATTGATGAAAATATGTGGATAATTCGAAACTTCAGGAATATATGAAAAACCAAAAATATAGACAATACTTTGAAATTTACGAAATATGTCTAAATTCTAAATACACAGCGAAGTCCAATTACATATCGAGACTGCAGTTTGTGAAGAAGCAGGAAAATGTCAAGAAAAATGACAATGTGATACTGTCTGAAATTGATTAAGAAGTATTTGTGTATGAGGTGTGAACGGCGAGAAAAGATTTATTAGTCATGATGCATAAAGGATAAAAAATTGAAAGTTTTTGCTTTGAAATAAAAAGGAAATATTTATTTATTTATTAATGTTTGAATTGAAAAAGAGAAGTGGAATTTTGTGATGAAATGCCAAAAACATGTGTGTGTGGAATCTAATGTATATGAGAATTCAAATTCATTTATACAAAAGACTAATTTAGTTGGCATGAACAATACGCTCGGTGCGAACCGACCTTTAGCGTGAAAACCTGCCTTTAAAATTTATTGTCACGTGGGCGGATATGGTGCATAAACCATCAATTGTAACAAAAAAACAAGCCGCTACTCTATGCCGCCATAATTATGAAATAAGAAACACTTCGTAAAACAGTTAATAAACCTCTCATAAAATGATAGTGCAATAAAAAAAAGAAGAGTAAATAACTGATCCATGGTGCAGATCGATGAAGAGTTTCTATGACTGCCTTCATGCCGGCGCAATCAAATATGAATCGTTTTGTTTGTTTGTGGCAATGGTCATAGCCTCCTTTTATTGTATTGTATTGCAGACGATAGATGACTACCCCCCTCTGTGAAATGTGGCTCGTGAAAAAATGCTTGTGTTAAAATGGGTATCGTTAACAGCTTCTATTCACGGATATAACTAGGTGATTATTATACCGAATGAGACAAGGCAATGAATATGCACGCATCATTTTCTTCACTCACATCTTCAAATTGACAAAAGAAAATTAAAAACAATTTTACTCAAAAATTAAATATTTCACTCTGACTAGCAAAAACTAGTATTATGTGGGATTAAATTATAGACGACAAACTATAATTGAATAAAGGGATGTCATGTTTGTGCCCAAGAAAGGAAAAATTGACATAAACCCAACAGGGGGTTCTTACACGTGTAACGTGTCATATGTTGGCAAAACGCAAACATTCGTTGCCTTGGGAACCGGATGTACAAAAACACACGTTCAACATTTATGGGACAATTGCCCGAAAGAGGAACAATTACGCCGTTATTCTTTAACTGTAGATAGATACGGAATATATATGCATGATTTGATAAGTCGTAAAACTCCACACATAAAAATTGAATTGAAGGATATATCATACTGTAGTGCTGAAGGCGGCATCCATGAGCGAATATTTTCCTGGATTTGCAGAAATAAGGGTGACAAGAAATTAGAATGCCATGCAGTTTTGTGCAGTTCGAAAGAGAAGGCAAAACTTTTAGCAGCAAACTTATCTCTTGCTTTTAGTTTTGCTTATCACGACTACAAATGTGAAAAGGAAAGAAAAGAGCGATTAGTGAAACTACAGCGAGAATCAGCGGCGAGTACCGTGAACAGTTATACCAGGACTTTAGGCAAAAATATACAGTACCGACTAGCCAAAGAAAGGCTTGGGCATCTCCAGTTTCAAACACCGGCCGATTCTGTGAGTAAATACAGCGGCGCTGCAAGTAGCCAATCAAATACAATATCGTCTGCTTCGAGCGTGAAACTGACCGGAAATGGCATCACTCCAGCGTGTGAACAGGACACTGATGGCAGTGACTTCATTCAGCATTCAGAGATACCGTCGACCTCGAAAGGAATTCGGAGCCAATTTGAATACCAGTGTCACGATGACGTCATATTTCAAAATGGCGTTGCACATGAAAATGACGTGGCGAGTGCCCAGTATTTAGATAACCCAAAGCCTCTGTCATCATTCATGAATGGATCAGAAGTGTCAAATTCTTCTCATGGAAAATCACCAGAAGTGGCAAGTTCTTCCCGTGGAAAATCACCAAGAGTGGCAAATTCTTCCAATGGAAAATTACTAGAAGTGGCAAAACAAACCCCAGTCCAAAACAAACCGGAGACAGCTATTCAAAGAGCCGCAAAGGTGAGGGGGAAAATAGCCGGCCATGTCACAGAGCGATGTGAGGAACCTGCCGGCTATGTTAAAGAACCATCCCAGCTCGCTAGCCATGTCACAGAGCGACGGGAATCCATTAGCCATGTCACAGAGCGACATGAACCCGCTAGCCATGTCACAGAGCGACGTAAAGAGGCAGCTGGCCAAACAGTCACAGTACACCTGGAAGACCTAGCTGGCCCAAATGCCTCAAGACGACGCGAAGATCAAAGTGTTGAAGAATCTGACCCTACTACTCCTGGTGAAAACATTAAAACAGACCGACTGAAAGCCCCTGTGTGCAGTCACGAAATGATAAGTTATTTTTAAGTCATGCTTATAATTAATTGAAATGTTGAAGGTGAATCCTGTATTTTGAAAGATGATTTGATAGTTCTTCATTGAATGAGGGGGAGGGGGGGGGGGGGGTTGGCGGGGTATAAGAATTTAGCAAAAGTGGCGCGATGTGATAGTTCTTAATTGGAAGGAAAAAAATAATACATTTATTCAAAGCCAGTTTACTCAATTATTTACGTCACCGGCGAAAGTCTCGTCTCAATCGCTCCATTGCGTGACTAAATCATAATCAAATTTGAGAAACTGTCGGCTGCACTTTTCTTTTTTTTACATGATCCTTCAGCTTATTGGTGCTTTCTATCCAGAAAGTTGGCGATCAAAATATGGAAAAAATACTGTAGTTGATATCCGGTTTAGAAAAGCAGACATTTTTTTACCAGAGCTAGCGCGTGATTAGTTACGTCATCACGTCAAGTGTCAGCGAACGGACTGACCCCCTAATGATCAAACACCCAGGTTCGTGTGTGGGGTGGGGAGAGGGGGTAGGGGTAAGGGGCAGAGGTATGGGTGAAAAAAAAAAAACACTGAATGAAACGCATATCCACCATAAACGGAACATCTTTTGTGACTGAGACACGAGTAGCATTACTATACATGTTAATATTTTTGAAGGATCGACAAAACGTTTTTCTCCCAATATGAGATTTGTTCTGCGATGATAGGTTGTTTTCCCCCGATGAGACATTGTTCCCCCGATGAGACATTGTCCCCCCGCTGAGACATTGCTCCCTCGATGAGACATTGTTCCCCCGATGAGACATTGTTCCCCCGATGAGACATTGTTCCCCCGATGAGACATTGTTCCCCCATGAGACATTGTTCCCCCGCTGAGACATTGTTCCCCCGATGAGACATTGTTCCCCCGATGAGACATTGTTCCCTCGATGAGACATTGTTCCCCGATGTGACATTGTTCCCTCGATGAGACATTGTTCCCCCGCTGAGACATTGTTCCCTCGAGACATTGTTCCCCGATGAGACATTGTTCCGCCTATGAGACATTGTTCCCCCGATGAGACATTGTTCCCCCGATGAGACATTGTTCCCTCGATGAGACATTGTTCCCCGATGAGACATTGTTCCGCCGATGAGACATTGTTCCGCCTATGAGACATTGTTCCCTCGAGACATTGTTCCCCGATGAGACATTGTTCCGCCTATGAGACATTGTTCCCCCGATGAGACATTGTTCCCCCGATGAGACATTGTTCCCTCGATGAGACATTGTTCCCCGATGAGACATTGTTCCGCCGATGAGACATTGTTCCGCCTATGAGACATTGTTCCCCGATGACAGGTGTACAACGAACAGAGGCGATCTCTACTGAGATCGTTGCCAAATTTAATACAATTTCCAATTTATTGACAATAAGTTCACAATCTAGCGCCTTGGATTGAAACAAGCCATCGTAAAGAACACAGCCCCCAAACGGAATTGAAATTGACCTTGAAATTGGGTCAAGGCCAAAATAAAAATGACCTGATAGGTCATCTACGTACCACAGGAAATGGATTATCGGTGTGGGGAGTTATAGCCGCCGATGTACGCACGAACGTACGGACAGGCCACATCCAAACCTATAGCTCCCCCTCCTAAGCCATCGAGCATTTTTGACAAGACTTTCTGTGCCAAATCTCATTTCCAGTGTGGGCTTCATTCCAAATGCCGGGTCTCAGTGTTTAATCATTCCTAGTGTAGACCTCACTCCCAGTGCCGGACCCCACTCCCACAGCTAAGTCATCGAGCATTTTTAATAAGGCTTTGTGCCGGAGCTCACTCCCAGTGCCGGACCTCACTCCCAGTACCGGACCCCATTCCAAGTGCCGGACCTAAGTCATCGAGCATTTTTGACAAGACTTTGTGCCGGACCTCATTCCCAGTGCTGGAGCTCATTACCAGTGTGCACATCATTCTCAGGGCCAGACCACACTCCCGGTGCCGGACCCCACTCCCGGTGCCAGACCGCACTCCCGGTGCCGGAGCTCATTCCCAGCGTGGCTCCCAGTCTCTCATCTTTAAAAAAATTTTAAGCAATGACCGAAAGACTCAACGGGTGTTGATTTTGAATTTCATAGTATGTGATCTAAACACCTGGAGCGAACGCATTATGCCCCCCCCCCCTCCCCCGGGAACTTTGTGATTGCCAGACCAAGGTTCTAAACCAACTGTGATAACCGTCAACACTATACAAGTCCATCAGACCAGGCAATTCGATACTGTACTGTAAATCCCAGCATCTAGGCATTTCTAGTTCTCACACCTGCGAGGGGATTTTTTTTTTCGAAAAAGCGCGGGATTTCCGCGCATCCCGCGCACAAGATGGCAGCCCTGTCCCACCAACCATTTCCCAAATACACACATACGGGCCAGAATGCCAAAAGTAAGCTTCAGACCATTTTCAGGCACAAAAGGCTACAAAGTCAGCAGTATTTGGGCCATGGAGTAGGTACAAGAGAGATGACGCTTTGGCACGCAGCTACCTCCCTACGCCCCCCCCCCCCCCACCCCCATCCCCTACCGGCCATGGAGAAGAAAAACGTTCCAACTTGCGCCAATCACCTGCTTCCGGCCGCCAGTATTCAGCGACACAAATAAAACACACCAGTCTAAGAAACATCTATTTTATTGATTCGTCAAGAATAGAAGAGTGACAGAAGCCAACAACCACATTTCCAGTTTTCAGGAGGGGAAAAAAAACTTAATTGCGTCACCGTTATGTTACGTTTGATTAGAAAACAAATGAATTACATTTCACCTTTCCTGTATCCAATTTTCCGGGGGTTCTTTTTTCCAAACGACGCACGTTACGGGGCACCTGCCATACTTATTTATAAATTCTAATAGCTAACCAACAAAAATATTAACGCGTTTCATACAAAACACATTGTAATAAATACTTGCTCATCGCTTTAAATTAGCAACTCCGCACAGGTTTGCATTACAAAATAGCAGATAATTAAAATAATTAATTAAGCATAACATGGAATACGTTTTCTTCCTTTTTTTACGGACCAAATTAGAAACGTTAAATATAAACTAACGTTTTCTTTTTTGTTTTTAATTCTCATTTTTCCCCCAATTCTTATCACAGATTCAAAACATTCGAAACGACTGACACACTGAGGAAATCACCTATTCAACGGGGGATAAAAAAAAAACTCGGGGAGAAAAGTTTTCTCCACAATATACACACCCCCGTTTTAAAAATGAAGGAACTTCGGTTTTCCTCAGTTATGCAACCATTTCAAAATCGGCTATAACCATCGTTGGTGGAAAATATAAAATGCCGTCCAACTTAAAAACAGTTAAATGAACACATTTTCTTGTCCGCAGTGTACGCTCACTGGTGAACCTACATCTAGAAATTAGAAGTTCCAACAGTCTTTTTTTTTATCTGAAGGAAAAAAAACTACGCGGACATTTTCAAATATAACTGCAGAATCAAACGAGGCTGCAATTACAACAAGCCATGGCCGGTATTTGCTGCCGTAGAGGAGAGAAGAAAAAAAAAGCTCAAAATATGGCCGTATCTAATTGATTAAATCTAGGACGTAAAAACACGCAGCGTTCCGAGTTCATTGGCCATGCGAATACATCCTAAAGAAATGGCACTGCCCCTGTTTATCCTTATCTGATAAAGGCGTTAAAAAAGCTTTTCCATATTAACAAACTATTCCATGAGATTCTTGCAATTTCTTTTCTTTCAATACACAATAATTGATAAGTGTCAACCAGCGCCATCTTGTGGTGAGCAAAAAAAAATTAAGTGATCCTTTGGCACACAACAGCCTCCGTACACGAACCGCGCGTCATATCCTCACTGGGATCCTCCTCGAACATGTATCCTCAAACGGATATATCTATATTCTCAAAAAGGGACGTAAATATATCCTCAAACGGACACACATATATCCTCTATCATATGCCGTCCCTTGGAGTGGCATAAACAAGATTTTTAATTTAAAAAACTTCTCACAGTATAATTTTCAGCGCGCGTACAAATGGACTAGAAATTGTCACATGTGAACAAAAAAAAAAAAACGAAGGCCACAAAGGTCACGGCATCCGCGTTTTTTTTTTCTTTTTTCTTTGCTGCATCACAACATCAAGAAGACACTCTTGTTGTAATAGGATGTTTCCGAGTATGGATGCAGCGTGCGTGCGGCGAAAAAAAAAACAAAACAAAAAAAAAAAAAAAAAAAGACAAAGAAAAAAAAAACACCTCAATTCCCATTTCGTGAGGTATGCAGCGATTCTCTTACTTTTCCCCTCCCCTCCCACCGCCACATTTGCAGCAGACACATCATTTAAATCCATTAGTGCCTAGTTAAAAAAGACAAAAAAAAAAAAAACATTTGATTTTTTAGAGACAAAATTATGGAGATCATGTTTTAGTATTTTTTGAGCTTTAAAAGTGAATAAAAATAAATACACACAAATGAGCGACCTGTGTAGTGGATAGATTTCTGCAAATGCCTTCAGCAAATAGAAATGGGGGGAAAATATATGCTATGTAACAAAAGTCAAGAGGTTCAGCTTGGCCCATCTGAAAGACAAAGTTGACAAATTTAATTCAATACAACTGCACACAGCAGCGCTTCCACCTGTGTATAAGAAACGCCAGTTTTATATTTTTCCATCTTCACGCAAAAAAAAAAAAAAAACAAAAAAAAAACAAATCTACATAACTTTGAAAAATTCTCCCAAAAGCATTTCTCCGAACCTGAAGAACGAAAAATAAGATCAGCGACAGTGAGAAGCAAGAATGTATTTCGCCAACCGCCCTCTTCTTGTACCCCCCACACCCCCCCCCCCCCCCCACCCAATATCTCTACAAAGATCGTACACAAATATATGACTACCCGTACGCAGAATAGCTTCACCAGGAACTGTGTTTAACTAAAAAAAAAAAAAAAAACTTATTTCTATAACGACACTGCCGAAAAAAGGTTTGTTAAAAAAAAGGTAGGCTGTTAGACTGGCGTTAAATAGATGAAATCTCGTTGTTGTAAAATCTACGGTTACTTAGCAAACGCCAGGCAAACGCCAGGCAAACGCCACGCCCAGACTTGACGCTCCAAGCAAGGCACAGGAGGGAATTATCAAAATTATCAAAATGAATTCACGTGTAAGAATTTCCTATAAAAAAAACAACACCAGCACACACATATACACATCGTCAGTATCTGTAGGTTAAAGGCAAGAGTGAAGTTTCTCGGGATTGCCAAATTTGCCGACTATACACACCCACCCACATAATAGCACCGAGGATCATTCTTTTTTTTCCCCCGCCGTCACTGACCCGTTTCTGCGACGACTCTCACCCACTGCGCGTTGACCCAAGCCTTCTCCACTAAAGAAAACAAAATGCACAAACAAAAAAGAAAAGAAAAATTGCCTACAAATAAATTATGTCCACCCTAAGTGGGGCTACACGG
The DNA here is from genome assembly GCA_949752745.1 of Protula sp. h YS-2021. Classification (NCBI taxonomy): domain Eukaryota; kingdom Metazoa; phylum Annelida; class Polychaeta; order Sabellida; family Serpulidae; genus Protula; species Protula sp. h YS-2021. The sequence goes on along the minus strand of OX457034.1, from coordinate 19,628,946 downwards.
TAAAGGGTTAGCTCTAGTTTCTTATCCTATATATAGAAACGAGATTATGTACAAAGGACCCTATGACAAAACGAATCAAGCAAATAGCGGCTGTGGTGGGTTTGGTAGTGGGCGTGGCTTCCTGTTTCCCGTCCCGCCGCGCACCCAATTAAGTTCATACTTTCACACACAATGTCTTGCATTTTTTTTTGGCGATTTTTCACAACCCCCCTCCGCACCAAGAATGGCGTGACATTCTTGGCATTATCCTCGGTTTGCAACAACCGATGCTATCCGACAAAAAGTCCCCACACCCTCTTGGAAAAATGACTAGTTTACACCAATAGAAAACGACTGGCTTAGACCTGTGGCGGTGCGTCTCGCTACCGCTCTGAAATATCTGCCCATGAACTCCCATCTTTTTACAGGAATCGGTGCCCCCCTTTTTTCCAGATCAAATGGGCGGTCAACATTTCCTTTGATCCCCCAATTCGACAGTATGCGATGATTAGAGGAAAATAAAACAAATATTGTAATAATCACTGCCATAAGTTTGCGAGGAAACATTTTCAATATAGCCCACCGTTTTTTTATACATTGCAACTCGCACAGCAACATTTGTAGCGCGAAGCCCTTGCACGCAACTCCCACAGCAACATTTTTTTCTGTCTCACGGTACAGCGTGCGTTACTCCTCGCAGTGTAACATTCCCCTCGCGAAACCTCGCTCAGAACTTGCACATCGTCTCACCAACATAATATTTCCTTCATTTTACACACCATTTTCTGTGTTTTTTTTTCTTTGCAGTGATATGACTAGCAGCAGTCAATGCTAGGCAGCTCCTCAGCCTTTTCAATTTCCTAAAACATATAATTTCGGCAAGAAACCTTTCAGAAAAAAAAACAACTATAAAATGGTTATCTATACAAAATACATTGTGCATAAAAACAGAGTATCATAGGGCCCTATATACAATATACTACAATACTTGATTTTCTTTATGTACAACACACGCCGTTAGTGGCAAGTTTCTTCTTTTTAAAAAAAAACCCACACTTGGCACGGGAGCGTAAATGGCTGACATTGGCGTGTGGACTAGAGGCTGGGGAGAGTGCGGGTAGGGAGAGGAGGGGGTTTGCCTGCTGAAAAAAAAAAACAAAAAAAAAAAACATTAAAATCACAGGAATGTCTTTTTATTAACGATAAGCTACGCTACAACGCGTGACCCTTCGGCTTTTGCCACGTTCTCACATCAAAGGTTTAACTGGCGGAAGCGCCATCTAGCGACTGTCCACATCTAGAGCCTCTCTTTGCCATCCCACGAAGGAAAATATTAGAAATTGAACATTTTTTTGTAAGGCGAAATATACCGCGTTTTCCCACCTGACAGCTTGTGCCACGTGACTTTAGTCACGTGCCTAGAAGTGTGGGGGCACGTGATTCGAGCAAATTGTGCCATCTATGCGGTTTATCCCTGAGCTTTTTCTGTTCCGTGTTTTTCATTGGTTTTCTTTTACCCCCAATTTCGCGTCACGTTCATTATATTAACGCGATAACGTGAACTCATACATACTGTTCACAGATTAGTATAAGAACCAACTGATATATACTAATAAATAATAATAAATATCGTTCACGTATTTTTTTTCTTCTCTTCAATAAATAAATGTTATAATGCAAGAATGAACACATCACTGTGATTTGCAATACTAGAAGAGTCGGCGAGGGCCTGCCGATAGAAAACCTCAGCTTATTCCCCCGTGCAGCCACGCCCCTTCTATATCCTAAAAAAAAATGCTTTTACTGAATTTTCAGTCCCTAACTTCCCAGCCGACCAGCAAAAATCCAGTTTAAAGAATCACAGTATTTAAGTGTTCGTTCGCGTGTGCGTTTTTTTTTTTTCCTTTTGACTCTGGATGTTCCGACCCGGTGACCGCTCAATCCGTACGAACGACTTCATCCCACGAGATCGTCCGCTCTCAATCTACTGGAGTCGGTCTGCAAATTAAACGCTATTTTATTGGATAATTTTTTTTGGGCCGAGGTCAAAGTTCAAAGGCTAATCCATAAAGTACATCTGCACCTGAGCTGTTGGAGGAGGGAGGAAGGCGGGAGGGGAGAGTATTTACGCTGGGATAGCGAGTTGGGGTCGGGGGAGGTGGGGGGGGGGGGGGGTCGGGGTATTATCCAATATCTGTAGCTCATACTTTATGAATAACCCCTTGAACAATACACAATTAACACGGGTAGTGACATCACCAATGTTTGAAAGACAATACTTTCCCCACAGAGAAGGCATTATTATTATTATGTTTTTGTCTTAGAATTTCATAATGCCAAAGAAACCCGAGAAGGAAAAATACCAGGACCGCCTTCACTTCCCAAAAGCTCAATATGGCTAAAAAATAAAAAAAAGAAAATAAAAATAAAAATAATAATTATGCGCAAAAAACGGCCTAAACATTTCCCTCTATTCGGAAACAAGGCAGTTGGGGCGTGAACCAGTTGGTATGAACTTTCGTGACCCCTTACCCTCAACTATTCTAATATACAAGTTCCTCCAGACACATCGTATGGTGTGAAAAATAATAAGTTTGCCCGAGACACATTTTGTGTCATTCAGATCCCTATCAGCTATTCCACAGGAACGATTAAGTGTTCTGTTCAAAAATTCCAAAATGAAAAAAAAAAAATAAATAAAGAAATAAATAAAAAATATGACAACTTGCACGCTTCCTTGCGACGACTGACAACAGTGCTGCAGGGACAGGTCGAGAATTTTTTTTTTCTGGGTGGCAGTACGACATGGACATAACTTCTCCTCTCCACCCTGTGTGCCGCAGGGAGAGGAGGGGGGAAAGATCACGGCCATGACACGAACGAAGGACGGCATTTTTAACGATGACACCAATCGCACCAACAGTTTTCAAACACGATTCAGTGCGAAAAATGAACAAGGAAAAATTTCCAACCAAAATTTAAAAAAAAAAAAAAAAAACACCTGTTTCTTTAAAATTACCCATACACATTGTTACGCTCATTGCAAAAAAAAAAAAAAAAAATTAACAGCGCAGCGATAACGACCGTACATTTACTCACCCTAACTTGTCAAATATGAAAATTATGCAAATACAATCTGGTAACCTTCTTAATACAAATTCGAAGACAGAGTTAAGATTACGTTGCGTGAATAAATGAATTAATACACTACAACTCACCGATGAACGAGACACTCAACAATGCACAAGTTTACCTACGCCCTTATCCCTCCCTCCCCCCCTCAAAAAAAAGACCCAATTGAAGGGGTCCATGCATAAACCTTGATAACTCCACTTATCAGAAAAATGCACTATTACTACCACGGTATTTCTTGCCTCTGTTCTATCACATATGTAAAGTCTTACACCTCAAAACGATTAGAAGTGGGCATTTTTGAGAAAAATGCGATGGGAAAAACCTATGTTTGTTACTAAAATTTCAAACCAAACTTTAAAGGCATTTTTTCTCCACTGCTGATAACTGCAGTTATCAAGTTTATGCATGGACCCCTTCAATTATCGTGCTACTTGAACAGCACCTTTTGTTACACAAATGGAACAGGACTCAATCACCCAAAGCAACGCAACGGCCGTGAACACGGTTTAAACTCCCCAAAACCCGACATAGCTTCAATTCATCCGAAGACTTTTAGGGCGTCACAGACCTATCGATTAATCGCCGATGCAAATCGATCACTCAGACCACCCCTAACTTCTCGTTTATTTATTTAATTTTTTCCGCCGCATATTCACGATTGGATGGTCAGAAAAGATGTCCCGTTTTGGGTCCCGTGCCCACACCACAAAGAACACAACAACCCTAAATAAAAAATAAGAATAGACACAATATATCAACACCACACCATAAGGGACGAAAATGAAAACAGGAAGAATGACAGCTTACCCCTTTTGAGAGAGAGAAAAATAAAAAACACTTTTCAAATGGGATCGACTAGTCAGAAAGGCAATACTAGCGCCAAAACGCCGCCGTGTACAAACAAGTAAGAAACGCCCCGGATAATCAACACAGTCTCAATTTCATAAAAAACAGACAGACAGGAAAATATCTAAATTTTCTTTTTTTCCTCCTAATGTTCAATATCGACTTTTTTTCAGTCAATCTACACTTTCCGTCTCATTTTTCTCAGCAGCAGCTGGTCGACTTTTAGCAGCAGCTGATCGACTTCTGGCAGCTGCTTATTGACCTTTTCTTTCAGCTGCTATCGACACATCAATGCAGAGCCGTTGTGACTAATAATAACCTCATCTTTTTAACTGTTTTAAATAAATTTAAAAAGACATTCAAATACACTAAGACATCAGATTACGGAGCAGATCGCGATATGCTAATGAACACACGAGATGGGGCTGGAAGAGCATGATCCAATGGTGACAAAAAAAACATGGCAACAGCAGCACCCAATCGCCTGCAGTCAAGACACAGCTGGTAGACAGCTGTCAGATACAGCTGTCAGACAGCGATTGGCACGATTGTCAAATAACGGCGCGGCTTTCTTTTCCAACGCGCCGCCGATCCACGTTATACCATAAAAAGTGTTCGCAAGCACTCTGGCAGTTTTCCCACACGCATCCACACAAACACATGCCTAGCACGTGTTATCAACACGCAATTTTTTTATTTCTTTTTGCGTACTGTTTTTGCTTTGTTTTGTTGTGTGCACAATAGGTTTTTTTTCTTTGTTTCTGTAAAACAGCGAAATCACAGTCACTTGCATTGTATCAAAAAACATCACCGGTTAAACGTTTCGCTGTACCCCTCTCCTTCCCCCTCCCCTCCCTTCATTATTCATTTCACCTCAGATATCCTTTATCTCCCCTAAACAGAGAGAGGTGGCGAGGAGGGATTAACTTCGACACACAACAAAGCCAACTGAATTCTAAGGACATCGGAATATTGCAATAACGCGTTGTAGAATACACAACACAAACAATTTTATTGCTAAGAAAAAAAACATTTTTTTTTCCTTTCAAGGTAAATCTGAAATGCTACCAGATCGTCTTAAACGCGATCCGATGTACTGTGACGTCACTCGCCTTGGGTCGGGATTCATTCTGGATCACTCTTCCCCCACATAACTACACGCATTAGCGACCCCCCAAGACAACTGGAATGTTTCTACATAACATACCAATATCCATATCTGAACACTTCATGGGTTTTTAAAATCGACAACTTAGTTGTATGTAAAAAAAAAATTTTTTTCTTTTCTTTCTAGCCACTACAGGTAGCTAAAGCCATCCAATATGGGACGGCGGCAGGCCATAAAACAAAACTTTAACAATGAGCACATGGATCTTACAGGAACGATCCGACTTGGCAGCAGACGCACTTGAGAAACATGCAACATCAGGACCTCCACCAAACTCATTGGTTCACGCTTTGCTTCACACCCCGCATTTTTTCAGCTGTAAGAAAAAAAGGTCACGTGCTACATTACGTGACCATTTGTTTTTTTTTTATTATTGTCGACTGTGGGGTGGCGGTAGGGGGTGTCAAAATAAAAACATCCCCGGCCCACCCTGAACTCAAAATGTCGCCCCCCGCTAAGCGTTCACACGCGCGTGTAATGTTTGCAGTCGCTGCCTATGTGGAGAGCGCCCTCTC